>JAWPHD010007040.1:0-135281 GCA_037043455.1 Cyrtodaria siliqua | reverse complement strand
ATCTGTGCAATGAGCATAGTCAATACACATATCGTGCAGATTTATGTTTCTTTATTATATCTGTACAATTTTCATACTCATTACACATACCTTGCATTGTTCTGTTTTTTATTATAGCTGTACAATGAGCATACTCAATACACATAACTTGCAGAGTTATGGTACTTTATTATATCTGTACAATGAACATACTCAATACAAATACCTTGTAGAGTTATGTTTCTTTATTATATCTCTACAATGAGCATACCCAATAGACATACATTGCAGAGTTATGTTTCTGTATTATATAATGTACAATGAGCAAACTCAATGTACATAACTTGCAGAGTTATGGTTCTTTATTATATCTGTACAATGAGAATACTTAAACACATACCTTGTAGAGTTATGTTTCTTAATTATATCTGTACTACTAGCATACACAATAGACATACATTGCAGAGTTGTGTTTCTTTATTATATATGAACAATGCGCATACTCAATATACATACATTGTTGAGTTAAGTTTCTTTATTATATCTGTTCAATGAGCATAGTCAATACCTATACCTTGCAGAGCTATGTTTCTTTATTATATCTGTACAATGAGCATACTCAAAACACATACCTTGCAGATTTATTTCTTCTTTATTATATAAGTACAATGACCATGCTCAATACACATACCTTGCAGGGTCATATTTCTTTATTATATTTGTACATTGAGCATTCACCATACACTACAAGGTATGTGTATTGAGTATGCTCAGTTTACAGATATAATGAAGAAACATAACTCTGCAAGGTGTTTGTATTGACTATGGTCAGTGTACAGATATAATGAAGAAACATAACTCTCCAATTTATGTATATTGAGTATGCTTATTGTACAGATATAATAAAGAAACACAACGCTGCAAGGTTTATCTATTGAGTATGATCATTGTACAGACATAATAAAGAAACATAACTCTACAAGGTATGTGTATTGAGTATGATCATTTTACAGATAGAATAAAGAAACATAACTCTGCAAGGCATGTGTATTGAGTATGCGCATTGTACAGATATAATAAAAAAATATAACCTGCAATTCATGTTTATTGAGTATGCTCAATTGTACAGATATAATAAAACAAACATAACTTTGCCGTACGACATGAGGAATACATTAGAGAAGGCTAACTCCATGTCCACGGCAATATGCATGCCATCTTCGGGATGGTTACAATTGTGTGCTGTTGATTTTATTAATATTGAGTTCTGCTCAACCCGGGGCTAGAGGGCGTGAGCGGTAGCTAGCATATTTCACTACCACTCATGAACAGTCTCAATCAAACCGAGACTGCAGTATTTCGTATGTGTCGTGCTCGGCCGTTTCCAAAGGTCCATTATCATATTCTTTTTGTTTGCAAGGCATGTGCATTGAGTATGCCCATTGTACAGATATTTTAAAGAAACATAGCTCTGCAAGGTATGTTTATTGAGTATTCTCATTGTGTATGCTCATTATACAGATATATCTAAGAACATAACTCTGAAATGTACGTGTATTAAGTATGCTCATTGTAAAGAGATCGCAAAGAAACATAAGTTTACAAGGTATGTGCAATGAGTTTGCTCAGTGTACAGATATAATAAACAAACATAACTCTACAGGGTATGTGTATTGAGTATTCTCAGTGTACAGATATAATAAAAGAAACATAACTCTGCAAGGTATGTGTATTGAGTATGCAAATTGTACAGATATAATACAGAAACATAAATCTGCAAGGTATGTGTATTGATATATTAAGAAACTTATACTTATACAATGAGCATAAAGTAGGCCACAGGGGATGTATTACCGTTCCAAGGCGGTAGCCCTATTGTCAAACCTTTTTGTGTTTGTGATATCGTTTGCATTTATTATTGCTTTTGCCTTCTTGTTTGTCTGTTTGCATGTTTGTTTATGTGTTTTGTGGTTTACAGTCCTCCTCGAATGATACTTTCCCTGTCCGACCTTTTTATATTTCTTCTTGAGTATGATCATTGTACATATATAATAAAGAAAAATTAATCTGTAAGGTGTTGTATTGTGTATGCTCATTGTACAGATATAATAAAAAAACATAACTCTGCAAGGTATGCGTATTGAATATGCGCGTTGTACAGATATAATAAAGAAACATAACGCTGCAATGTATGTGTATTGAGTATGATCATTGTACAGATATAACAAACAAACATAACTCTGCAAGGTATGTCTATTGATTATGCTCATTGTACAACTACAATAAAGAAAAAATAACTCTGAAATGTATGTGTATTGTGTATGCTCATTGTACAGATATGATAAAGAACATAACTCTGCATTGTATGTGTATTGAGTATGCTCATTGTATATATATAATAAAGAAACATAACTCTACAAGTCATGTGCATTGAGTATGCTCAGTGTACAGATATAATAAAGAAACATAACTCTACAATGTATGTGTATTGAGTATGTTCAGAGTACAGATATAATAAAGAAACATAACTCTGCAAGGTATGTGTATTGAGTATGCGAATTGTACAGATAAAATAAAAAAACATAACTCTGCAATGTATGTCTATTGAGTATGCTCATTGTACAGATATAATAAAAAAACATAACTTTGCAGGGTATGTCTATTGAGTGTGCTCATTGTACATATATAATAAAGAAACATATCTCTGCATGGTATGTGTATTGTGTATGCTCATTGTACAGATATAATAAAGAAACACAACTCTGCAAGGTTTGTCTATTGTGTAAGCTCAGTTCACAGATAAAATAAAGAAATATAACTGTGAAAGGTATGTATATTGAGTATGCTCATTGTACAGATATAATAAAGAAACATAACTGGGCAAGGTATGTGTATTGAGAATGTTCATTGTACAGCTATAATAAAGAAACATACCTCTGCAAGGTAAGTGTATTGGGTTTGCTCAGTTTACAGATATAATAAAGAAACATAACTCTACCAAGTATGTGTATTGACTATGGTCAGTGTACAGATATAATAAAGAAACACAACTCTGCAAGGTATGTCTATTGTGTATGCTCATTGTACAGATAAAATAAAAAAACATAACTGTGCAAGGTATGTATATTTTGAATATGCTCATGGTACAGATATAATAAAGAAACATAACTCTGCAATATATGTGTATTAAGTATGCTCAGTGTACAGATACAATAAAGAAACATAACTCTGCAAGGTATGTCTATTGTGTATGCTCATTGAACAGATAAAATAAAAAAATATAACTGTCCTAGGTATGTATATTGCGTATGCTCATGGTACAGATATAATAAAGAAACAAAACTGTACAAAGTATGTGTCTTGAGAATGCTCATTGTACAAATATAATAAAGACACATAACTCTGAAAGGTTTGTGTATTGAGAAAGCTAAATTTACAGATATAATAAAGAAACATAACTCTACAAGGTATGTGTATTGACTATGGTCAGTGTACAGATATAATAAAGAAACATAACTCTGCAATGTATGTATATTGAGTATGCTCATTGTACAGATATAATAAAGAAACATAACTCTACAAGGTATGCTTATTGTGTATGCTCATTGTACAGATATAATTAATAAACATAACTCTACAAGGTATGTGTATTGAGTATGCTCATTGTACGTACATAATAAAAATAATAACTCTGCAAGGCATGTGCATTGAGTATGCTCATTATACAGATATAACAACGAAATATCTCTACAAGGTATGTGTATTGAGTATGCTCATTGTACACATATACTAAAGAAACATAACTCTGCAAGGTGCGATATTGAATATGCTCATTGTACAGATATAATAAAAAAAACATTACTCTTCAAGATATGTATATTGAGAATGCTCATTGTACAGAGATAAATAAGAAACATAACTCCGCAAGGCATGTGTATTGAATATGCTCATTGTACAGCGATAAATAGGAAACATAATTCTACAAGGTATGTGTATTGAGTATGATCATTTTACATATATAATAAAGAAACATAACTCTGCAAGGTATGTGTATTGAGTATGCTCATCGTGCAGATATAATAAACAAACATAACTTTGAAATGTATGTGTATTGAGTATGCTCATTGTACAGATATATTAAAGAAACATAATTCTACAAGTTATGTATATTGAGTATGATCATTTTACAGCGATAATAAAAAAACATAACTCTGCAAGGTATGGCTATTGTGTGCGCTCATTGTACAGATAAAATATAGAACATAACTCTGCAAGGTATGGCTATTGTGTATGCTCATTGTAGATAAAATAATAAAACATAACTGTGAAAAGGTATGTATATTGAGTACTCTCATTGTACAGATGTAATACAGAAATATAACTCTGCAAGATATGTTTATTGTGTGTTCTCATTGTACAGTTATTATAAAGAAACAAAACTGTGCAAAGTATGTGTATTGTGAATGCTCAGTTTACAAATATAATAAAGAAACATAACTCTTCAAGGTATGTGTATTGGCTATGGTCAGTGTACATATATAGTAACGAAACACAACTCTGCAAGGTATGTCTATTGTGTATGCTCATTTTACAGATAAAATAAAAAAACATAACTGTGCAAGGTATGTATATTGAGTATGCTCATGGTACAGATATAATAAAGAAACATAACTCTGCAAGGTATGTGTATTGAGTATTCTCATTGTATAGATATAATAAAGAATCATAAGTCTGCAAGGTATGTATATTGAGTATGCTCAATGCACATATATAATAACGAAACATAACCCTGCAAGTTATATGAATTGAATATACTCATTGTACATATATAATAAAGAAACATAACTCTACAAGGAATGTATATTAAGTATGAGCATTGTACTGCTATAATAAAGAAACATAACACCGCAAGGTATGGCTATTGTGTATGCTCATTGTACAGATAAAATTAAGAACATAACTCTGCAATGTATGTGTACTGAGTATGCACATTGCACAGATATAAGGAAGAAACATAACTCTGCAAGGTATGTCTATTTTGTATGCTCATTCTAAAGATAAAATAAAGAAACAAAACAGTGCAAGGTATGTGTATTGAGTATGCTCTTGGTACAGATATAATGAAGAAACATAACTCTTAAATATATGTGTATTGCGTATGCTCATTATACAGATATAATAAAGAGACATAACTCTACAAGCTATGTATATTGAGTATGATCATTTTACAGCTATAATAAAGAAACATAACTCTGCAAAGTATGGCTATTGTGTATGCTCATTGTACAGATAAAATTAAGAACATAGCTCTGCAATGTATGTATATTGAGTATGCTCATTGTACAGATATAATAAAGAAACATAACTCTACAAGGTATGTTTATTGTGTATGCTCATTGTACAGATATAATTTATAAACATATCTCTACAAGGTATGTGTATTGAGTATGCTCATTGTACAGACATAATAAAAAAAATAACTCCGCAAGGCATGTGTATTAACTATATGCTCATTGTACAGATATAATAAAAAACATTACTCTGCAAGGTAGGTATATTGAGTTTGCTCATTTTACATATATAATAAAGAAATATAACTCTGCGAGGTATGTGTATTGAGTATGCTCATTGTACAGATATAATAAAAAAAATAACTCTACAAGGCTTATGTATTGAGTATGCTCATTGTACAGATATAACAACGAAATATAACTCTACAAGGTATGTGTATTGAGTATGCTCATTGTACACATATAATAAAGAAACATAACTCTGCAAGGTGCGGTATTGAGTATGCTCATTGTACAGATATAATAAAGAAACATAACTCCGCAAGGCATGTGTATTGAATATGCTCATTGTACAGAGATAAATAGGAAACATAATTCTACAAGGTATTTGTATTGATTATGATCATTTTACATATATAATAAAGAAACATAACTCTGCAAGGTATGTGTATTGAGTATGCTCATCGTGCAGATATAATAAACAAACATAACTCGGAAAGGTATGTGTATTGAGTATGCTCGTTGTACAGATATAATAAAGAATCATAAGTCTGCAAGGTATGTGTATTGAGAATGCTCATTGTACACATATAATAAAGAAACATAACTCTGCAAGGTATATATATTGTTTATGTTCATTGTACAGATATAATAACGAAACATAACTCTGCAAGGTATGTATATTGAGTATGCTCATTGTTCAGATACAATAAAGAAACATAACTCTACAAGGTATGTATATTGAGTATGATCATTTTACAGCTACATAACTCTGCAAGATATGGCTATTGTTTATGCTCATTGTACAGATAAAATAAAGAACATAACTTTGCAATGTATGTGTATTAAGTATGCTCATTGTTCAGATATAATAAAGAAACACAACTGTGCAAGTTATGTGTATTGAGAATGTTCATTGTACAGATATAATAAAGAAACATAACTCTGCACGGTATATGTATTGACTATGCTCAGTTTACAGATATAATAAAGAAACATAACTCTGCAATATATGTGTATTAAGTATGCTCATTGTACAGATATAATAAAGAAATATAACTCTGCAAGATATGTTTATTGTGTGTACTAATTGTACAGATATAATAAAGAAACAAAACTGTGCAAAGTATGTGTATTGCGAATGCTGATTGTACAGATATAAAAAGAAACATGACTCTGCAAGGTATTTTTATTGGGTAAGCTCATTGTACAGATATAATAAAGAAACATAACTCTGCAAGGCATGTGTATTGAGTATGCTCATTGTACACATATAGTAAATAAATATAACCTGACAGGCATGTGTATTGGGTATGCTCATTGTACAGATATAATAAACATAAATCTGCAAGGCATTTGCATTGAGTATGCCCATTTTACAGATATAACAAAGAAACATAACTGGGCAAGGTATGCGTATTGTGAATTCGCATTTTACAGATATAATAAGGAAACATAACTCTGCAAGGAATATGTGTATTGAGTATGCTCAGTTTACATATATAATAAAGAGACCTAACTCTACCAGGTACGTGTATTGAATAAGGTCAGTGTACAGATATAGTAAAGAAACACAACTCTGCAAGGTATGTCTATTGTGTATGCTCATTGTACAGATATATTAAAGAAACAAAACTCTGCAATATATGTGTATTAAGTATGCTCATTGTACAGATATAATAAAGAAATATAACTCTGCAAGATATGTTTATTGTGTGTGCTAATTGTACAGATATAATAAAGAAACAAAACTGTGCAAAGTATGTGTATTGAGAATGCTGATTGTACAGATATAAAAAAGAAACATGACTCTGCAAGGTATGTGTATTGAGTATGCACATTGTGCAGTTATAATAAAGAAACATAGCTCTGCAAGGTATGTGTATTGAGTATGCTCATTGTACAGATAAAATAAAGAACATAACTCTACAAGGTATGTGTATTGCGTATGCTCATTTTACAGATATAATAAAGAAACATAACTATACAAGGTATGTGTATTGAGTATGCTCATTTTACATACATAATAAAGACACATAACTCTGCAAGGAATGTGTATTGAGTATGCTCATTGTACAGATATAACAAAGAAACATAACTCTGCAAGGTATGTATATTGGGTATGGTCATTGTACATATATAATAAAAAAAAATAACTCTACAAGGTATGTGTATTGAGTATGCTCATTTTAAAGATATAATATAGAAACATATCTCTACAAGGTATGTATATTGAGTATGCTCATTGTAAATATAAAATAAGGAAACATAACTCTACAAGGTATGTTTATTGGGTATGCTCAATGTATACATATAATAAAGAAACATAACTCTGCAACGTATGTGTATTGAGTATGAGTATACTCAGTGTACAGATATAATAAAGAAACATTACTCTGCATGGTATGTATATTGAGTATGCTCATTGTAAATATAAAATAAGGAAACATAACTCTACATGGTATGTTTATTGGGTATGCTCAATGTATACATATAATAAAGAAACATAACTCTGCAAGGTACGTGTATTGAGTATGCTCATTGTACAGATATAATAAAGAAACATAATTCTAGCAGGTATGTGTATTGAGTATGCTCCATGTACAGATATAATAAAGAAACATAATTCTGCAAGGTAGGTATATAGAGAATGATCAATGTAGAGGTATAATAAGGACATATAACTCTGCAAGGTATGTGTATTGAGTATGCTCATTGTACAGATATAATAAAGAACCATAACTCTGCAAGGTATGTATATTGAGTATGCTCAATTTACAGATATAATAAAGAAACATAACTCTACAAGGAATGTGTATTGAGTATGCTCATTGTACAGATATAATACAGAAACATAACTCTTCAAGACATGTTTATTGAGTATGCTCATTGTACAGATACAATAAAGAAATATAACCTGCAAGGCATGTGTATTGAGTATGCTCATTGTACAAATATAATAAAGAAACATAAATCTACAAGGTATGTGTATTGAGTATGCTCATAGTACAAATATAATAACGAAATATAACTATATAAGGTATTTGTATTGAGTAAGCTCATTGTAA
The DNA here is from genome assembly GCA_037043455.1 of Cyrtodaria siliqua. Taxonomy (NCBI): domain Eukaryota; kingdom Metazoa; phylum Mollusca; class Bivalvia; order Adapedonta; family Hiatellidae; genus Cyrtodaria; species Cyrtodaria siliqua. Next base: position 126,724 of record JAWPHD010007040.1, on the reverse strand, counting down.
AGATATTATAAAGAATCATAACTCTGCAAGGCATGTCTATTGAATATGCTTCTTTTACAGATATAATAAGCAATCATAACTCTGTAAGGCATGTGCATTGTACAGATAAAATAAAGACACTTTACTCTGCAAAGAATGTGTATTGAGTATGCACATTGTACAGATATAATAAAGAAACATAACTTAGCAAGTTATGTTTACTGAGTGTGCACATTGTGCAGATAAAATAAAGAAACATAGCTTTGTAGGTATGTGTATTGAGTATGCTCATTGTACATATATAATAACGAAACATAACCCTGCAAGGTATGTGAATTGAATACACTCATTGTAAAGATAAAATAAAGAAACATAACTCTACAAGGTATGTATATTGCGTATGCTCATTGTACAGATATAATAAAGAAACATAAATCTACAAGGTATGTGTATTGAGTGAGCTTATTGTACAGATATAATAAATAAACTTAAATCTGCAAGGCCTTGAGTATTGAGTATGCTCAGTGTACAGATATAATAAATAAACATAACTCTGCATGGTATGTGTATTAAATATGCTCAATATACAGATATAAAGAAACATATCTCTACAAGGTATGTGTTTTGAGTATGCTCAATGTACAGATATAATAAAGAAACATATCTCTTCTCGGTATGAGTATTGATTATGAGTATGCTCATTGTACAGATATAATAAAGAAACATTACTCAACAAGGTATGTATATTGAGTATGCTCATTGTACAGATATAATAAAGAAGCATAACTCTGAAAGGTATGTGTATTGTGTACGCTTATTGTACAGATATAATAAAGAAACATAACTCTGCACGGTATTTGTATTGTGTACGCTCATTGTACAGATATAATAAAGAAACATAACTCTGCAAGGCATGTGTATTGTGTATGCTCATTCTACAGATATAATAAAGAAACATAACTCTGCAAGGCATGTGTATTGTGTATGCTCATTCTACAGATATAATGAAGAAATATAACCCTGCAAGGTATGTGTATTGAGTATGCTCATTGCACAGATATAATAAAGAAACATAACTCTGCAAAGTATCTGTTTTGAGTATGCTCATTGTACATATATAATAAAGGAACGTAACTCTGCAAGGTATGTGTATCGTGTATGCTCATTGTACAGATATAATAAAGAAACATACCTCTGCAAGGTATGTGTATTTAGTATGCTCATTGTACAGATATAATAAAGAAACATATCTCTACAAGGTATATGTTTTGAGTATGCTCATTTTACAGATATAATAAAGACACATAACTCTACAAATTATGTGTATTAGGTATGCTCATTGTATATATAATAAAAAACATAACTCTGCAAGGTATATGTTTTGAGTATGCACATTGTACAGATATAATAAAGAAACATAACTCAGCAAGTTATGTTTACTGAGTATGCACATTGTTCAGATATAATAAAGAAACATAGCTTTGCATGGTATGTGTATTGAGTACGCTCATTGTACATATATAATAAAGACACATAACTCTGCAATGTATGTCTACTGAGTATGCTCATTGTAAAGATAAAAAAATAAAGAAACATTGCGTATGCTCATTGTACAGATATCATAAAGAAACATAACTCTACAAGATATGTATATTGAGTATGCTCATAGCACAGATATAATAAAGCAACATATCTCTGCAAGTTATGTTTACTGAGTATGCTCATTGTACAGATATAATAAAGAAACATAACTATACAATGTTTGTGTATTGAGTATGCTCATTGTACAGATATAATAAAGAAACATAAATCTGCAATGTATGTCTACTGAGTATGCTCATTGTAAAGATAAAATAAAGAAACATTGCGTATGCTCATTGTACAGATATCATAAAGAAACATAACTCTACAAGATATGTATATTGAGTATGCTCATAGCACAGATATAATAAAGCAACATATCTCTGCAAGGTATGCATATTGAGTATGCTCATTGTACAGATATCATAAAGAAACATAACTCTGCAAGGTGTGTGTATTGAGCATGCTTATTGTTCAGATATAATAAAGAAATATAACTCTGCAAGGTATGTATATTGAGTATGCTTATTGTAAAGATAATATAAAGAAACATAACTCTGCAAGGTATGTTTATTGCGTATGCTCATTGTACATATATAATCTAGAAACATAACTCTACAAGATATGTATATTGAGTATGCTCATAGCACAGATATAATAAAGCAACATATCTCTGCAATGTATGCATATTGAGTATGCTCATTGTACAGATATCATAAAGAAACATAACTCTACAAGATATGTATATTGAGTATGCTCATATCACAGATATAATAAAGCAACATATCTCTGCAAGGTATGCATATTGAGTATGCTCATTGTACAGATATCATAAAGAAACATAACTCTGCAAGGTGTGTGTATTGAGCATGCTTATTGTTCAGATATAATAAAGAAATATAACTCTGCAAGGTATGTATATTGAGTATGCTTATTGTAAAGATAATATAAAGAAACATAACTCTGCAAGGTATGTTTATTGAGTATGCCCATTGTACATATATAATAAAGAAACATTACTCTGCAAGGTAAGTGTATTGAGTATGCTCATTGTACAGATATAATAAAGAAATATAACTATGCAAGGTATGTGTATTGATTACACTCACGGTACAGATATAATAAAGAAACATAACTTTGCAATATATGTGTATTAAGTATGCTCATTGTACAGATATAATAAAGAAATATTACTCTGCAAGGTATGTGAATTGAGTATGCTCAGAGTACAGATATAATAAAGAAATATAGCTCTGCAAGGTATGTGTATTGTGTATGCTCATTGTACAGATATAATAAAGAAACATAACTATTCAATGTATGTGTATTGGGTATGCTCATTGTACAGATATAATAAAGAAATATAACTCTGCAAGGCATGTATATTGGGTATGCTCATTGTACAGATATAATAAATAAAACATAAATCTGCAAGGTATGTGTATTGAGTATGCTCATTGTACAGATATTATAAAGAAACATAACTGTGCAATATATGTATATTGAGTTTGCTCATTGTACAGATATAATAAAGAATCATAATTCTGCAAGGTATGGTTATTGTGTAAGCTCATTGTACAGATATAATAAAGAAATATAACCTGCAAGGCATGTATATTGAGTATGCGTATTGTACAGACATAATAAAGAAATATAACTATGCAAGGTATGTATATTGAGTATGCTCATTGTACAGATATAATGAAGAAACATAACTCTGCAAGGTATGTGTATTCAGTATGCTCAGATTACAGGTAAAATAAAGAAACATTACTCAGAAAGGTATGTGCACTGTGTATGCTCATTTAACAGATATAATAAAGGTAAATAATTCTACAAGGTATGTGTATTGAGTATGCTCAGTGTACACATATAATAAAAAAATATAACTCTGCAAGGTATGTGTATTGAGTAAGGTCATTGTACAGATATAATAAAGAAACATAACACTACAAGTTATGTGTATTAAGTAGGCTCATTGTACAGATATAATTAAGAAAATTAACTCTGCATGTTATGTGTATGGAATATGATCAGTGTACCGATATAATAAAGAAACAAAACTCTGCAACGTATGTCTATTGAGAATGCTCATTATACAGATATAATAAAGAAACATTACTCTGAAAGTATGTGTACTGAGTGTGCTCATGGTACATATATAATAAAGATACATAAGTCTGCAAGGTATGTGTATTGTATATGCTCATTGTACAGATATAATAAAGAAATATAACTCTGAAAGGTATGTGTTTTGAGTATGCTCATTGTACAGATATAATAAAGAAATATAACTCTGCAAGGTATGTGTTTTGAGTATGCTCATTGTACAGATGAAAAAAAAAAAAAAAACTCTGCAAGGTATGAGTATTGAGTATGCTCAATGTACAGATATAATAAAGAAATTTAACAGTGCAAGGTATGAGTACTGAGTATGCTCATTTTACATATATAATAAAGATAAATAATTCTACAAGGTATGTATATTGAGTATACTCATTGTACCGATTTAATAAAGAAACATAACTCCGCAAGATATGTGTATTGAGTATGTTCATTGTACAGATATAATAAAGAAAAATAACTCTACGTGTATTGTGTATGCACATTTTACAGATATAATGAGCAATTATAACTCTGTAAGACATGTGCATTTTACAGATATAATAAAGAAACATAACTCTGCAAGGTATGTGTATTGAGTATGCTCATTGTACAGATATAATAAAAAAACATAACTCTGCAACATATGTGTATTGAGTATGCTCATTGTACAGATATAGAAAAGAAACATAACTCTGCAAGATATGTCTACTGAGTATGCTCCTTGTACAGATATAATAACGAAATATAACTCTACAAGATATATGTAGTGAGTATGCTCATTGTACAGATATAATTAAGAAACTTAATTCTGCATGTTATGTGTATTGAATATGCTCAGTGTACAGATATAATAAAGAAACAAAACTCTGCAACGTATGTCTATTGAGAATGCTCATTATACAGATATAATAAAGAAACATTACTCTGAAAGTATGTGTACTGAGTGTGCTCATTGTACATATATAATATATATACATAACTCTGCAAGGTTTGTGTATTGAGTATGCTCATTGTACAGATATAATACAGAAATATAACCGTGCACGGTATGTGTAATGAGTATGCGCATGGTACAGATCTAATAAAGAAACAAAACTCTGCAATATATATTAAGTATGCTTATTGTACAGATAAAATAAAGAAACATAACTCTGTAAGGTATGTCTATTGTGTATGCTCAGTTTACAGATATAATAATGAAACATAACTCTACAAGGTATGTGTATTGAATATGGTCAGTTTACAGATATAATAAAGAAACATAACTATACAATGTATGTGTATTGAGTATGCTCATCGTACATATATAATAAAGAAACATAACTCTGCAAGATATGTGTATTGGGTATGTTCATTGTACAGATGAAATAAAAAAAACATTACTGTAAAAAGGTATGTATATTGAATATACTCATTGTACAGCTATAATAAGATACATATCTCTGCAAGGTATGTGTATTGAGTATGATCATTGTACAGATATAATAAAGATACATAACTCAGCAAGGTATGTGTATTGAGTATTATCATTATACAGATATAATGAAGAAACATAACTCTACAAGGTATGTGTATTGAGTATGCCCATGGTACAGATATAATAAAGAAAAATAACTTTACAAGGTGTGTGTATTGATTATGCTCAATGTACAGATATAATAAAAAAACATAACTCTGCAAGGTATGTGTATGAGTATGCTCATTGTACATATATAATAAAGAAATATAACTCTATAATATATGACAACTGTTTATGCTCATTGTACAGATATAATAAAGAAACATAACTCTCCAAGATATTTGTATTGAGCATGCTCATTGTACAGATCTAATAAAGAAAAATAAATCTGCAAGGAATGTTTATTGAGTATGCACATTTTACAGATATAATAAGCAATCATAACTGTGTAAGGCTTGTGCATTGTATAGATATAGTAAAGAAGCATAACTCTGCAAGATATGTTTATTGAGTATACTCATTGTACATATATAATAAAGAAACATAACTCTGCAAGTATTTGTATTGAGTATGCTCATTGTACTGATAGTATAAAGAAACATAACTCTAAAATGTATGTTTGTTGAGTATGGTCATTTTACAGATATAATAAAGAAACTTATCTCTGCTAAGTATGTGTATTGAGTATGCTCATTGTACAGATATAATAAAGAAACATAACTCTACAAGGTATTTGTATTGAGTATGCCCAGTGTACAGATATAATAATGAAACATATCTATACAAGGTATGTGTATTGAGTATCCTCATTGTACAGACATAATAAAGAAATATAACTCTACAAGGTACGGCAACTGTGTATGCTCATTGTACTGATATAATAAAGAAACATAACTCTACAAGGTATGTGTATTGAGTATGCTCATTGTACATATGTAATAAAGATAAATAATTCTACAAGGTATGTATATTGAGTATACTCATTGTACCGATATATTAAAGAAACATAACTCCGCAAGGTATGTGTATTGAGTATGTCCATTGTACAGATATAATAATGAAAAATAACTCTGCAAGGCATGTGTATTGTGTATGCACATTTTACAGATATAATAAGCAATTATAACTCTGTAAGGCATGTGCATTTTACAGATATAATAAAGAAACATAACTCTGCAAGGTATGTGTACTGAGTATGCTCATTGTACAGATCTAATAAAGAAAAATAAATCTGCAAGGAATGTTTATTGAGTATGCACATTTTACAGATATAATAAGCAATCATAACTGTGTAAGGCTTGTGCATTGTACAGATATAGTAAAGAAGCATAACTCTGCAAGATATGTTTATTGAGTATACTCATTGTACATATATAATAAAGAAACATAACTCTGCAAGTATTTGTATTGAGTATGCTCATTGTACTGATAGTATAAAGAAACATAACTCTAAAATGTATGTTTGTTGAGTATGGTCATTTTACAGATATAATAAAGAAACTTATCTCTGCTAAGTATGTGTATTGAGTATGCTCATTGTACAGATATAATAAAGAAACATAACTCTACAAGGTATTTGTATTGAGTATGCCCAGTGTACAGATATAATAATGAAACATATCTATACAAGGTATGTGTATTGAGTATCCTCATTGTACAGACATAATAAAGAAATATAACTCTACAAGGTACGGCAACTGTGTATGCTCATTGTACTGATATAATAAAGAAACATAACTCTACAAGGTATGTGTATTGAGTATGCTCATTGTACATATGTAATAAAGATAAATAATTCTACAAGGTATGTATATTGAGTATACTCATTGTACCGATATATTAAAGAAACATAACTCCGCAAGGTATGTGTATTGAGTATGTCCATTGTACAGATATAATAATGAAAAATAACTCTGCAAGGCATGTGTATTGTGTATGCACATTTTACAGATATAATAAGCAATTATAACTCTGTAAGGCATGTGCATTTTACAGATATAATAAAGAAACATAACTCTGCAAGGTATGTGTACTGAGTATGCTCATTGTACAGATATAATAAAGAAACATATCTCTGCAAGGTATGTGTATTGAGTATGCTCATTGTACAGATATAATAAAAAAACATAACTCTTCAACGTATGTGTATTGAGTATGCTCATTGTACAGATATAGAAAAGAAACATAACCCTGCAAGATATGTCTACTGAGTATGCTCCTTGTACTGATATAATAACGAAATATAACTCTACAAGATATATGTATTGAGTATGCTCATTGTACAGATATAATTCAGAAACTTAATTCTGCATGTTATGTGTATTGAATATGCTCAGTGTACAGATATAATAAAGAAACACAACTCTGCAACGTATGTCTATTGAGAATGCTCATTATACAGATATAATAAAGAAACATTACTCTGAAAGTATGTGTACTGAGTGTGCTCATTGTACATATATAATAAAGATACATAACTCTGCAAGGTTGGTGTATTGAGTATGCTCATTGTACAGATATAATACAGAAACATAACCCTGCAAGGTATGTGTATTGAGTATGCGCATGGTACAGATATAATAAAGAAACAAAACTCTGCAATATATGTGTATTAAGTATGCTTATTGTACAGATAAAATAAAGAAACATAACTATGTAAGGTATGTCTATTGTGTATGCTCAGTTTACAGATATAATAAAGAAACATAACTCTACAAGGTATGTGTATTGAATATGGTCAGTTTACAGATATAATAAAGAAACATAACTATACAATGTATGTGTATTGAGTATGCTCATTATACAGCTATAATAAAAAAACATAAATCTACAACATATGTATATTGAGCATGCTTATTTTACAGATATAATAAAGAAACATAAATCTGCAAGGTATGTATATTGAGTCTGCTCATTGTACCGATAAAATAAAGAAACATATCTCCGCAAGGTATGTATATTGAGTATGCTCATTGTACAGATATAATGAATAAACATAACTCTCGAACGTATGTGTATTGAGGATGCTCATTGTACAGATATAATAAAGACACATATATCTGCAAAGTATGTCTAATGAGTATGCTCATTGTACAGTTATAATAAAGAAACATAACTCTACAAGATATGTGTATTGCGTATGCCCAAGGTACAGATATAATAAAGAAACATAACTATACAAGGTTTGTGTATTGAGTATGCTCATTGTACAGATATAATAAGGACATATAACTCTACAAGGTATGACAACTGTGTATGCTCATTGTACAGATATAATAAAGAAACATAACTCTACAAGGTATGTGTATTGAGAATGCTCATTGTACAGATATAATAATGAAAGATATATCTGCAAGGTATGTCTAATGAGTATGCTCATTGTACAGATATAATAAAGAAACATAATTCTACAAGGTGTCTGTATTGAGTATGCCCATGGTACAGATATAATAAAGAAACATAACTATACGAGGTATGTGTATTGAGTATGCTCATTGTACAGATATAATAAAAAAACATAACTCTGCAAGGTATGTATATTGACTATTCTCATTGTACAGATATTATAAAGAAATATAACTCTACAAGGTATGACAACTGTGTATGCTCATTGTACAGATATAATAAAGAAACATAACTCTACAAGGTATATGTATTGAGAAAGCTCATTGTACATATATAATAAAGAAAGATATATCTGCAAGGTATGTCTACTGAGTATGCTCATTGTACAGATATAATAAAGGAACATAATTCTACAAGGTATCTGTACTGAGTAAGCCCATGGTACAGATATAATATATAAACATAACTATACGAGGTATGTGTATTGAGTATGCTCATTGTACAGATATAATAAAAAAACATAACTCTGCAATGTTTTTATATTGAGTATTCTCATTGTACAGATATAATAAAGAAATATAACTCTACAAGGTATATGTATTGAGAATGCTCATTGTACATATATAATAAAGAAAGATATATCTGCAAGGTATGTCTACTGAGTATGCTCATTGTACAGATATAATAAAGAAACATAACTCTACAAGGTATATGTATTGAGTATGCCCAGTGTACAGATATAATAACGAAACATATCTATACAAGGTATGTGTATTGAGTATCCTCATTGTACAGACATAATAAAGAAATATAACTCTACAAGGTATGGCAACTGTGTATGCTCATTGTACAGATATAATAAAGAAACATAACTCTACAAGGTATGTGTATTGAGTATGCTCATTGTACAGATATAATATAGAAACAAAACTCTGCAAGACATGTGTATTGAATATGCCCATCGTACAGATAAAATAAAGAAATATAAACTACAAGGAGTATGCACATTGTGCAGATATAATAAACAAATATAGCTTTGCATGGTACGAGTATTGAGTATGCTCATTGTACAGATATAATCAAGAAACATAACTCTGCAATGTATGTCTACTGAGTATGCTCATTGTACAGATAAAAATGAAGAAACATAACTCTACAAGGTATGTGTATTGAGTATGCTCATGTACTGATATAATAAAGAAACCTATGCAAGATTTGTCCACTTTGTATGCTCATTGTGCATATATAATAAAGAAACATAACTCTGCAAGGTATGTGTATTGAGTATGCACATTGTACCGATATAATAAAAAAACATAAATCTACAAGGTATGTGTATTGAGTATGTTTATTGTACAGGTATAATAAAGAAATACAACTATACAAGGAATGTGTATTGAGTATGCTCTTTGTACAGATATAATAAAGAAACATAACTCTGCAAGGTATGTCTATTGAGTATGCTCATTGTACAGATATAATAAAGAAACATAAATCTACAACGTATGTATATTGAGCATGCTTATTGTACAGATATAATAAAGAAACATAAATCTGCAAGATATGTATATTGAGTCTGCTCATTGTACCGATAAAATAAAGAAACATATCTCCGCAAGGTATGTATATTGAGTATGCTCATTGTACAGATATAATAAAGAAACATAAATCTGCAAGATATGTATATTGAGTCTGCTCATTGTACCGATAAAATAAAGAAACATATCTCCGCAAGGTATGTATATTGAGTATGCTCATTGTACAGATATAATGAAGAAAAATAACTCTCGAACGTATGTGTATTGAGGATGCTCATTGTACAGATATAATAAAGAAACATATATCTGCAAAGTATGTCTAATGAGTATGCTCATTGTACAGTTATAATAAAGAAACATAACTCTACAAGATATGTGTATTGAGTATGCCCAAGGTACAGATATAATAAAGAAACATAACTATACGAGGTATATGTATTGAGTATGCTCATTGTACAGATATAATAAAAAAACATAACTCTGCAAGGTATGTATATTGACTATTCTCATTGTACAGATATTATAAAGAAATATAACTCTACAAGGTATGACAACTGTGTATGCTCATTGTACAGATATAATAAAGAAACATAACTCTACAAGGTATATGTATTGAGAAAGCTCATTGTACATATATAATAAAGAAAGATATATCTGCAAGGTATGTCTACTGAGTATGCTCATTGTACAGATATAATAAAGAAACATAATTCTACAAGGTATCTGTACTGAGTAAGCCCATGGTACAGATATAATATAGAAACATAACTATACGAGGTATGTGTATTGAGTATGCTCATTGTACAGATATAATAAAAAAACATAACTCTGCAATGTATTTATATTGAGTATTCTCATTGTACAGATATAATAAAGAAATATAACTCTACAAGGTATATGTACTGAGAATGCTCATTGTACATATATAATAAAGAAAGATATATCTGCAAGGTATGTCTACTGAGTATGCTCATTGTACAGTTATAATAAAGAATCTAATTCTACAAGGTATCTGTAGTAAGTAAGCCCATGGTACAGATATAATATAGAAACATAACTATACGAGGTATGTGTTTTGAGTATGCTCATTGTACAGATATAATAAAAAAAAAAACTCTGCAAGGTATGTATACTGAGTATTCTAATCTAATTGTACATATATAATAAAGAAATATAACTCTACATGGTATGTGTATTGATTATCCTCTTTGTACAAATATAATAATGAAACATAACTCTGCAAGGCATGTGTATTGAGTATGCTCCTTCTACAGATATAATAAGCAATCATAACTCTGTAAGGCATGTGCATTGTACAGACAAAATAAAGACACATAACTCTGCAAGGTATGTGTATTGAGTATACTCATTTTACAGATATAATAAAGAAACATAACTCTGTAAGGTATGTGTATTGAGTATGCTCATTGTACAGATATAATAAAGAAACATAAAGCTACAAAGTATGTGTATTGAGTATGCTCATTTTACTATAATAAAGAAACATAAATATATAAGGTATGTTTATTGAGTATGATCATTGTACAGATATAATAAAGAAACATTACTATGCAACGTATATATAGTGTGTATGCTCATTGTACAGATATAATAAAGAAACATAATTTTGCAATGTATGTATATTGAGTATGCTCATTGTACCGATATAATAAAGAAACATATCTCCGCAAGGTATGTGTATTGAGTATGCTCATTGTACATATAATGAAGAAACATAACTCTCGAACGTATGTGTATTGAGTATGCTCATTGTACAGATATAATAAAGAAACATGTCTCTGCAAGGTATATGTATTGAGAATACTCATTGTACAGATATAATAAAGAAACATATATCTGCAAGGTATGTCTACTGAGTATGCTCATTGTACAGATATAATAAAGAAACATAACTCTACAAGGTATGTGTATTGAGTATGCCCATGGTACAGATATAATAAGGAAACATCACTATACAATGTATGTGTATTCAGTATGCTCATGGTACAGATATAATAAAGAAACATAACTCTGCAAGGTCTGTGTATTGAGTATGCTCATTGTACAGATATAATAAAGAAACATAACTCTACAAGGTATGTGTATTGAATATGCCCATTGTACAGATATAATAAAGAAACAGAACTGTACAACGTATGTGTATTGAGTACGCTCATTGTACAGATATAATAAAGAAACATAACTATCCATGGTATGTGTATTGAGTAGGCTCATTGTACAGATATAATGAAGAAAAATAACACTACAAGGTATGTCAACGGTGTATGCTCATTGTACAGATATAATAAACATAACTCTACAAGGTATGTGTACTGAGTATGCTCATTGTACAGATATAATAAACAAACATAACTATACTAGGTATGTGTATTGAGTATGCTCATTGTTCAGATTTAATAAAGAAACATAACTCTGTAAGGAATGTGCATTGTATAGATAAAATAAAGACACATAACTCTGCAAGGTATGTGTATTGAGTATGCTCATTGTACAAATATAATAAAGAAACATAATTCTACCAGGTATCTGTATTGAGTATGCCCATGGTACAGATATAATAAAGAAACATAACTATACGAGGTATGTGTATTGAGTATGCTCATTGTACAGATATAATAAAAAAACATAACTCTGCAAGGTATGTATATTGACTATTCTCATTGTACAGATATTATAAAGAAATATAACTCTACAAGGTATGACAACTGTGTATGCTCATTGTACAGATATAATAAAGAAACATAACTCTTAAAGGTATGTGTATTGAGTATGCTCACTGTATAGACACAATAAAGAAACATAACTCTACAGGGTATGTATACTGAGTATACTCATTGTACAGATATAATAAAGAAACATAACTCGGCAAGGTATGTGTATTGAGTATGCTCATTGTACAGATATAATAAGGAAACATAACTCTGCAAGGTATGTATATTGACTATTCTCATTGTACAGATATAATAAAGAAACATAACACTGCAAGGTATGTATATTGAGTATGCACATTGTACCGATATAATAAAAAAACATAAATCTACAAGGTATGTGTATTGAGTATGTTTATTGTACAGGTATAATAAAGAAATACAACTATACAAGGAATGTGTATTGAGTATGCTCTTTGTACAGATATAATAAAGAAACATAACTCTGCAAGGTATGTCTATTGAGTATGCTCATTGTATAGATATAATAAAGAAACATAAATCTACAACGTATGTATATTGAGAATGCTTATTGTACAGATATAATAAAGAAACATAAATCTGCAAGGTATGTATATTGAGTCTGCTCATTGTACCGATAAAATAAAGAAACATATCTCCGCAAGGTATGTATATTGAGTATGCTCATTGTACAGATATAATGAAGAAACATAACTCTCGAACGTATGTGTATTGAGGATGCTCATTGTACAGATATAATAAAGAAACATATATCTGCAAAGTATGTCTAATGAGTATGCTCATTGTACAGTTATAATAAAGAAACATAACTCTACAAGATATGTGTATTGAGTATGCCCAAGGTACAGATATAATAAAGAAACATATCTATACAAGGTATGTGTATTGAGTATCCTCATTGTACAGACATAATAAAGAAATATAACTCTACAAGGTATATGTATTGAGTATGCTCATTGTACAGATATAATAAAGAAACATAACTCTGTAAGGAATGTGCATTGTATAGATATAATAAAGAAACATAATTCTGCAAGGTATGTGTATTGAGCATGCTCATTGTACAGATTTAATAAAGAAATATAACTCTGCAAGGTATGTATATTGAGTACGCTCATTGTACAGATATCATGAAGAAACATAACTCTATAAGGTATGTGTATTGTGTATGCTCATTGTACAAATATAATAAAGAAACATAACTCTGCAAGGTATGTGTATTGAGTATGCTCATTGTACAGATATAATAAAGAAAGATAACTCTGCAAGGTATGTGTATTGAATATGCTCAGTGTACAGATGGCATAAAGAAACATAAGTCTGTAAGGTTTGTGTATTGAGTATGCTCATTGTACAGATATAAGAAAGAAATATAACCTGAAAGGCATGTGTATTGGATATGCTCATTGTATAGATATAATAAAGAAACATAACTCTGCAAAGTATGTGTACTGAGATGCTCATTGTACATATATAATAAAGAAACATAACTCTGCAAGGTATGTGTATTGAGTATGCTCAATGTACATATATTATAAAGAAATTTAACTCTACAAGGTATGTATATTGAGTATGCTCATTGTACAGATGTAATAAAGAAATATAACTCTACAATGTATGTGTATTGAGTATGCTCATAGTACAGATATAATAAAGAAACATATCTCTGCAAGTTATGTGTATTGAGTGTGCTCATTGTACATATTTAATAAAGAAACATAACTATACAAGGTATGTCAACTGTGTATGCTCATTGTACAGATATAATAAAGAAACATAACTATACAAGGTATATGTATTAAGTATGCTCAGGGTACAGATACAATAAAAAAACATAACTCTGCATAGCACGTGTATTGAGTATGCTCCTTTTACAGATATAATAGCATTCATAACTATGTAAGACATATGCATTGTACAGATAAAATAGACACATAATTCTGCAAGGTATGTGTATTGAGTATGCTCATTGTACAGATATAATAAAGAAATATAACTCTGCAAGGTATGTGTATTGAGTATGCTGATTGTACAGATATTTTAAAGAAACATAACTAAACAAGGTAAGTATATTGAGTATGCTCATTGTACATATATAATAAAGAAACATATATAATAAAGGCATGTCTATTTAGTATGCTCATTGTACAGATATAGTAAAGAAATATAAACTGCAAGGCATGTGCTTTGAGTATGCACATTGTACGGATATAATAAAGAAACATAACTCTGCAAGGTATGTGTATTGAGTATGCACATTGTACAGATATAATAAAGAAATATAACTCTGCAAGTCATGTGTACTGTGTATGATCATTGTACAGATATAATAAAGACACATAACTCTGCAAGGTATGTCTACTGAGTATGCTCATTGTACATCTATAATAAAGAAACATAACTCTGCAAGGTATGTATATTGAGTATGCTCATTGTACAGATATAATGAAGAAACATAACTCTATAAGGTAGGTGTATTGTGTATGCTCATTGTACAAATATAATAAATAAACATAACTCTACAAGGTATGTGTCTTGAGTATGCTCATTGTACAGATATAAAAAAGAAACATAACTATACAAGGTAAGTGTATTGAGTATGCTCATTGTACAGATATAATGCAGAAACATATCTCTGTAAAGTTTGTGTATTGAATATGCTTATTGTACAGATTAAATAAAGAAACATAACTATGCAAGGTATGTGTATTGAGTATGCACATTGTATAGATATAATAAGGAAATATAACTCTACAGGGCATGTGTATTGAGTATTCTCATTGTACAGATATAATAAAGAAACATAAATAAGCAGCGTATGTATATTGAGTATGCTCATTGTACAGATATAATAAAGAAAACATATCTCCCCAACCTATGTGTATTGAGTATGCTCATTGTACAGATATAATAAGGAAACATATCTCTGCAAGTTATGAGTATTGAGTATGCTCATTGTACAGATATAATAAATAAACATAACTTTGCAAAGTATGTCTACTGATTATGCTCTTTGTACATATATAATCAACAAACATAACTCTACATGGTATGTGTATTGAGAATGTCCAATTGTACACATAAAATAAAGAAACATAACTATGCAAGGTATGTGTATTGAGTATGCTCATTGTACAGATATAATAAAGAAACAAAACTCTACAAATTATGTATATTGAGTATGCTCATTGTACAGATATAATAAAGGAATATAACTCTACAAGGTATGACAACTGTGTATGCTCATTGTACAGATATAACAATGAAACATATCTCTACAAGGTATGTGTATTGAGTATGTTCATTGTACATATATAATATAGAAACATAACTCTGCAAGGCATATGTATTGAGTATGCTCATTGTACAGATATAATAAAGAAATATAACCTGCAAGGCATGTGTATTGAGTATGCTCATTGTACATATATAATAAAGAAACATAACTCTGCAAGGCAAGTGTATTGAGTATGCACATTTTACAGATATAATAAGCAATCATAACTGTGTAAGGCATGCGCAAGTTATGTGTATTGAGTATGCTCATTGTACAGATATAATAAAGAAGCATAACTCTGCAAGGCATGTATATTGAGTGTGCACATTTTACAGATATAATAAGCAACCATAACTGTGTAAGACATGTGCATTGTACAGATATAATAAAGAAAAATAACTCTGCAAAGTATGTGTATTGAGTATGGTCATTGTACAGATATAATAAAGAAACATATATCTGCAAGATATGTGTATTGAGTATGCTCAATGTACAGATATAATTAAGAAGCATAACTCTGCAAGGTATGTGTATTGAGTACGCTCATTGTACAGATATAATAAAGAAATATATTTCTGCGAGGTATGTTTACTGAGTATGCTCATTGTACAGATATAATGAAGAAACATAACTCTGTAACGTATGTGTATTGAGTATGCTCATTGTACAGATATAATAAAGAAACATATCTCTACAATGTATATGTACTGAGAATGCTCATAGTACAGATATAATAAAGAAAGATATATCTGCAAGGTATGTCTACTGATTATGCTCATTGTACAGATATAATAAAGAAACATAATTCTACAATGTATGTGCATTGAGTATGCCCATGGTACAGATATAATAAAGAAACATAAATATACGAGGTATGTGTATTGAGTATGCGCATTGTACAGATATAATAATAAAAACATAACTCTGCAAGGTATGTGTATTGAGTATGCTCATTGTACAGATATAATAAAAAAACATAACTTGACAATGTATGTGTATGGAGTATGCCCATTGAACAGATATCATTAAGAAACATAACTATACAAGGTATGTGTATTGATTATGCTCATTTTACAGATATAATAAAGAAACATAACTCTGCAAGTTATGTATATTGAGAAGGCTCATTGTACAGATATTATAAAAAAACATATCTCTGCAAGTTATGTATATTGAGTATGCTCATTGTACAGATATAATAAAGAAACATAATTCTGCAAGGTATGTGTATTGAGCATGCTCATTGTACAGATTTAATAAAGAAATATAACTCTGCAAGGTATGTATATTGAGTACGCTCATTGTACAGATATCATGAAGAAACATAACTCTATAAGGTATGTGTATTGTGTATGCTCATTGTACAAATATAATAAAGAAACATAACTCTGCAAGGTATGTGTATTGAGTAACTCATTGTACAGATATAATAAAGAAACATATCTCTGCAACTAATGTATATTGAGCATGCTCACTGTACAGATATAATAAAGAAACATCAATTTGCAACCTATGTGTAATGAGTTTGCTCATTTTACAGATATTATAAAGAAACATAACTAAGCAAGGTATGTATATTGAGTTTGCTCATTGTACATATATAATAAAGAAACATATCTCTGCAAGTTATGTATATTGGGTATGCTCTTTGTACAGATATAATAAAGAAACATAATTCTGCAAGGTATGTGTATTGAGCATGCTCATTGTACATATATAATAAAGAAATATAACTTTGCAAGGTATGTATATCGAGTATGCTCATTGTACAGATATAAGAAAGAAACATAACTGTAAAACGTATGTTTATTGAGTATGCACATTGTACAGATATAATAAAGAAATATAACTCTACAAGGTATGTCAACTGTGTATGCTCATTGTACATATATTGAGTACGATCATTGTACAGGTATAATAAACAAAAAATAACTCCGACAGGAATGTGTATTGAGTATGCTCATTCTACAGATATAATAAAGAAACATAAATCTATAAGGTATGTGTTATGAGTATGCTCATTGTACAGATATAATAAACAAAATATAACTCCGACAGGAATGTGTATTGAGTATGCTCATTCTACAGATATAATAAAGAAACATAAATCTGTAAGGTATGTGATATGAGTATGCTCATTGTACAGATATAAGAAAGAAACATAACTGTAAAACGTATGTGTATTGAGTATGCACATTGTACAGATATAATAAATAAAGATAACTATACAAGGTATGTGTATTGAGTATGCTCATTGTACAGATAAAATAAAGAAACATAACTCTGCAAGGGATGTGTATTGAGTATGCTCCTATTACAGATATAATAGGCATTCATAACTCTGTAAGGCATGTGCATTGAACAGATAAAATAAAGACACATAACTCTGCAAGGTATGTGTATTGAGTATGCTCATTGTACAGATATAATAAAGAAACATAACTCTGCAAGGTATATGTATTGAGTATGCTGATTTTACAGATATTATAAAGAAACATAACTAAACAAGGTGTGTATATTGAGTATGCTCATTGTACAGATATAATAAAGAAACATAATTCTGCAAGGTATGTGTATTGAGCATGCTCATTGTACAGATATAATAAAGAAATATCACTCTGCAAGGTATGTATATTGAGTATGCTAATTGTACAGATATAATGATGAAACATAACTCTACAAGTTATGTCAACTGTGTATGCTCATTGTACAGATATAATAAAGTAACATAAATCTACAAGATATGTGTATGGAGTGTGATCATTGTACAGATATAATAAAGAAACATAACTATACAATGTAAGTGTATTGAGTATGCTCATTGTACAGATATTATAAAGAAACATATTTATGCAAGGTATGTATATTGAGCATGCTCATTGTACAGATATAATAAAGAAACATAACTCTGCAAGGCATGTGTATTGAGTGTGCTACATTTACAGATATAATAAAGAAACTAGCTCTGCAAGGCATGTGTATAGAGTATGCTCATTGTACAGATATAATAAAGAAATATAACTATGCAAGGTATGTGTATTGAACATGTTCATTGAACAGATATAATAAAGAAACATAAAT
Organism: Cyrtodaria siliqua; assembly: GCA_037043455.1. NCBI lineage: Eukaryota > Metazoa > Mollusca > Bivalvia > Adapedonta > Hiatellidae > Cyrtodaria > Cyrtodaria siliqua. Next base: position 107,647 of record JAWPHD010007040.1, on the reverse strand, counting down.
CTACAAGATATGTGTATGGTGTGTGCTCATTGTACAGATATAATAAAGACACATAACTATACAATGTATGTGTATTGAGTATGCTCATTGTACAGATATAATGAAGAAACATAACTCTATCAGGTATGTGTACTGAGTATGCTCATGGTACAGATATAATAAAGAAGCATAACTCTGCAAGGTATGTATATTGAGTATGCTCATTGTAGAGATATAATAATGAAATATAACTCTGCAAGGTATGTATATTGAGTACGATCATTGTACAGGTATAATGAACAAAAACAAACTCTGCAAGGTATGTGTATTGGGAACATCATTGTACAGATATAATAAACAAGAAATAACTCTACAGATATTATAAAGAATCATAACTAAACAATGAATGTGTATTGAGTATGATATATGATATAATGAAGAAACATAACTCTATCAGGTATGTGTACTGAGTATGCTCATGGTACAGATATAATAAAGAAACATAAATCTGCAAGGTATATGTTATGAGTATGCTCATTGTACAGATATAAGAAAGAAACATAACTGTAAAATGTATGTGCTTTGAGTATGCACATTGTACAGATATAATAACGAAATATAACTCTGCAAGGTATGTGTACTGTGTATGCTCATTGTACATATATAATAAAGACACATAACTCTGCAAGGTATGTATACTGAGAATGCTCATTGTACATCTAAAATAAAGAAACATAACTCTACAAGGCATGTGTATTGAGTATCCTCCTTTTACAGATATAATAAGCATTCATAACTTTGTAAGGCATGTGCATTGAACAGATAAAATAAAGACACATAACTCTGCAAGGTATGTGTTTTGAGTATGCTCATTGTACAGATATAATAAAGAAACATTACTCGGCAAGGTATTTATATCGAGTATGCTCATTGTACAGATATAAAGAAGAAAAATAACTATACAAGGTATTTGTATTGAGTATGCTCATTGTACAGATAGAATAAAGAAACATAACTCTGCAAGGCATGTGTATTGTGTATGCTCATTGTACAGATATAATAAAGAAACATAACTCTGCAAGGTATGTGTATTGAGTATGCTCATTGTAGAGATATAATAATGAAATATAACTCTGCAAGGTATGTATATTGAGTACGATCATTGTACAGGTATAATGAACAAAAACAAACTCTGCAAGGTATGTGTATTGGGAACATCATTGTACAGATATAATAAACAAGAAATAACTCTACAGATATTATAAAGAATCATAACTAAACAATGAATGTGTATTGAGTATGATATATGATATAATGAAGAAACATAACTCTATCAGGTATGTGTACTGAGTATGCTCATGGTACAGATATAATAAAGAAACATAAATCTGCAAGGTATATGTTATGAGTATGCTCATTGTACAGATATAAGAAAGAAACATAACTGTAAAATGTATGTGCTTTGAGTATGCACATTGTACAGATATAATAACGAAATATAACTCTGCAAGGTATGTGTACTGTGTATGCTCATTGTACATATATAATAAAGACACATAACTCTGCAAGGTATGTATACTGAGAATGCTCATTGTACATCTAAAATAAAGAAACATAACTCTACAAGGCATGTGTATTGAGTATCCTCCTTTTACAGATATAATAAGCATTCATAACTTTGTAAGGCATGTGCATTGAACAGATAAAATAAAGACACATAACTCTGCAAGGTATGTGTTTTGAGTATGCTCATTGTACAGATATAATAAAGAAACATTACTCGGCAAGGTATTTATATCGAGTATGCTCATTGTACAGATATAAAGAAGAAAAATAACTATACAAGGTATTTGTATTGAGTATGCTCATTGTACAGATATAATAAAGAAACATAACTCTGCTAGGCATGTGTATTGAGTGTGCTCCATTTACATATATAATAAAGAAACTAGCTCTGCAAGGCATGTGTATAGAGTATGCTCATTGTACAGATATAATGAAGAAATATAAATCTTTAAGGTATATGTATTGAGTATGCTCATTGTACAGATAGAATAAAGAAACATAACTCTGCAAGGCATGTGTATTGTGTATGCTCATTGTACAGATATAATAAAGAAACATAACTCTGCAAGGTATGTGTATTGAGTATGTACATTGTAGAGATATAATAAAGAGATATAACTCTACAAGGTATGTCAAATGTGTATGCTCATTGTACAGATATAATAAAAAAACACAACTCTACAAGGTATGTGTATTGGGTATGCTCATTGTACAGATATAATAAAGAAACATAACTATACAAGGTATGTGTGTGGAGTATGCACATTGTACATATATAAGAAAGCAACCTAACTCTACAACGTATGTATATTGAGTTTGCTCTTTGTACAGATATAATAAAGAAATATAACTCTGCTTGGTATGTGTATTGAGTATGCTCATTATACAGATATAAAAAAAAACATAACTCTGCAAGGTATGTGTATTGCGTATGCAAATTGTACAAATATAATAAAGAAACATAACTCTGCAAGGTATGTGTATTGAGTATGCACATTGTACTGATAATAATAAAGACATATAACTCTGCAAGGTATGTGTACTGTGTATGCTCATTGTACATATATAATAAAGACACATAACTCTGCAAGGTATGTCTTCTGAGTATGCTCATTGTACATCTAAAATAAAGGAACATAACTCTACAAGGCATGTGTATTGAGTATCCTCCTTTTACAGATATAATAAGCATTCATAACTCTGTAATGCATGTGCATTGAACAGATAAAATAAAGATACATAACTCTGCAAGGTATGTGTATTGAGTATGCTCATTGTACAGAAATAATAAATAAACATAACTCTGCAAGGTATGTGTATTGAGTATGCTCATTGTACAGATATGATAAAGAAACATAACTAAACAAGGTATGTATATTGAGTATGCTCATTGTACAGATATAATAAAGAAACATAATTCTGCAAGGTTTGTGTATTGAGCATGCTCATTGTACAGATATAATGAAGAAATATAACTCTGCAAGGTATGTATATCGAGTATGCTCATTGTACAGATATAATGATGAAACATAACTCTACAAGTTATCTCAACTGTGTATGCTCATTGTACAGATATAATAAAGAAACATAAATCTACAAGACGTGTGTATTGAGTGTGCTCATTGTACAGATATAATAAAGAAACATAACTATACAAGGTATGTGTATTAAGTATGCTCATGGTACAGATACAATAAAGAAACATAACTCTGCATGGCATGTGTATTGAGAATGCTCCTTTTACAGATATAATAAGCATTCATAACTCTGTAAGACATGTGCATTGTACAGATAAAATAAAGACACATAATTCTGCAAGGTATGTGTATTGAGTATGCTCATTGTACAGATATGATAAAGAAACATATCTCTGCAAGGTATGTGTTATGAGTATGCATAACTCCACAATGTATGTTTATTGAGTATGCACATTGTACAGATATAATAAAGAAACATAACTATACAAGGTATGTGTGTGGAATATGCTTATGTACATATATAAGAAAGCAACCTAACTCTACAAGGTATGTATATTGAGTTTGCTGTTTGTACAGATATAATAAAGAAATATAACTCTGCTTGGTATGTGTATTGAGTATGCTAATTATACAGATATAATACAAAAACATAACTCTGCTTGGTATGTGTATTGAGTATGCTCATTATACAGATATAACAAAAAACATAACTCTACAAGGTATGTGTATTGAGTATGCAAATTGTACAGATATAATAAAGAAACATAACTTCGCAAGGTATGTGTATTGAGTATGCTCATTGTATAGATATAATAAAGAAACATAAATCTACGAGGTATGTGTATTGAGTATGCTCATTGTACAGATATAATAAAGAAACATAACTCTGCAAGGCATGTGTATTGAGTGTGCTACATTTACAGATATAATAAAGAAATTAGCTCTGCAAAGCATGTGTATAGAGTGCTCATTGTACAGATGGAATAAAGAAACATAACTCTGCAAGGCATGTGTATTGTGTATACTTATTGTACAGATATAATAAAGAATCATAACTCTGCAAGGTAAGTGTATTGTGTATGCACATTGTACAGATATAATAAAGAAATATAACTCTACAAGGTATGTCAACTGTGTATGCTCATTGTACAGATATAATAAAAAAACACATCTCTACAAGGTATGTGTATTGTGTATGCTCATTGTACAGATATAATAAAGAAACATAACTATACAAGGTATGTGTGTGGAGTATGCACATTGTACAGATATAAGAAAGCAACCTAACTCTACAAGGTATGTATATTGAGTTTGGTCTTTGTACAGATATAATAAAGAAATATAACTATACAATGTATGTCTATTGAGTATGCACATTGTACAGATAGAATAAAGAAACATAACTCTGCAAGGTATGTATATTGAGTATGCTCATTGTACAGATATAATAAAGAAACACAACTCTACAAGGTATGTGTATTGTATATGCTCATTGTACAGATATTATAAAGAAACATAACTATACAAGCTATGTGTGTGGAGTATGCTCATTGTACAGATATAATAAAGAAACATCACTCTGCAAGGTATTTGTATTGAATATCTAATTGTACAGATATAATAAACAAAAAATAACTCTGTAAGGAATGTGTATTGAGTATATATGCTCATTGTACAGATATAATAAAGAAACATAACCTTGCAAGGTATGTGTATTGAGTATGCTCATTGTACAGATATAATAAAGAAACATATCTCTGCAAGGTATGTGTTATGAGTATGCATAACTCCACAATGTATGTGTATTGAGTATGCACATTGTACAGATATAATAAAGACCCATAACTTTGCAAGGTATGTCTACTGAGTATGCTCATTGTACAGCTATAATAAAGAAGCATAACTATACAAGGTATATGTACTGAGTATGTTCATTTTACAGATATAATAAAGAAACATAACACTGCATACTCAATACACATACCTTGCAGAGATATGTGTCTTTATTATATATGTAAAATGAGCATACTCAATACACATACCTTGTAGATTGATGTTTATTTGTTATAGTTGGTAGAGTTATGTTTCTCTATTATATATCTACAATTAGCATACTCAATACACATACATTGCTGAGTTATGTTCTCTATTATATATGTGCAATGAGCATACACAATCAGATACCTTGCAGAGTTATTTTTCTTTAGTATATATGTTCAATGATCATACTCAATAAACATACCTTGTACAGTTATGTTTCTTTATTATATCTGTACTATGAGCATATTCAATACACATACCTTGTAGTGTTATGTTTCGTTATTATATCTGTACAAATAATTACTGATAAAGGTGATCCTTTGAGAGCAACACACACAATTAAGAGAATAAAGCAGCACACTCGGTTTTATTGAGTCTGTTCATGAGAAGTAATGAAAGAAGCAACACTTCTCACGCGCCCTAGCACCGGCTTAAGCGGTATCATACTTCAAAATCACCCATACTGGGCTCGTTGGTCCCAAAGGACCAGTAAAAAATAACTCTACTGATTCGTAGCACGGGGGGACTTTTTACAGCCGCCACACAGCACTAAACGAACGCTAGTGTGGATGTCAATAAATATTGATGAAGGTGATCCTTTGAGAACAACAAACACAATAAGGAGGATAAAGCAGAAGACTCGGTTTTATTGAGTCTGTTCATGAGAAGTAATGAAAGAAGCAACACTTACTCAATACAACACCTTGCAGAGTTATGTTTCTTTATTATATCTGTACAATGTGCATACTCCACACACATACCTTGTAGAGTTATGTTTCTTTATTATATCTGTACAGTGAGCATACACAATACACATACGTTATAGAGTTGTTTTTCTTTATTATATCTGTACAATGAGCATACACAGTTGACATACTTTGTAGAGTTATATTTCTTTATTATATCTGTACAATGAGCATACTCAATATACATACCTTGCAGAGTTACGTTTCTTTATTCTATCTCTACAATGTGCATACTCAATAGACATACCTTGTATAGTTATATTTCTTTATTATATCTGTTCAAAGAGCAAACTCAATATACATACCTTGTAGAGTTAGGTTGCTTTCTTATATCTGTACAATGTGCATACTCCACACACATAACTTGTATAGTTATGTTTCTTTATTATATCTGTACAATGAGCATACACAATACACATACCTTGTAGAGTTACGTTTTTTTATTATATCTGTATAATGAGCATACTCAATACACATACCAAGCAGAGTTATGTTTCTTTATTATATCTGTGAAATGAGCATACCCAATAGACATATATTGCAGAGATATGTTTCTTTATTATATCTGTACAATGAGCATACTCAATACACATACCTTGCAGAGTTATGTATCTTTATTATATCTGCACAAAGAGCATACTCAATACACATACCTTGCAGAGTTATGTTCATTTATTATGTCTCTACAATGATCATACTCAATATACATACTTTGCAGAGTTATGTTTCTTTATTATATCTGTACAATCAGCTTACTCAAAACACATACTTTGTAGAGTTACGTTTCTTTATTATATCTGTACAATGAGCATACTCAATACACATACCTTGCAGAGTTATGTGTTTTTATTATATATGTAAAATAAGCATACTCAATACACATACCTTGTAGAGTTATGTGTCTTTATTATATATGTAAAATGAGCATACTCAATACACATACCTTGCAGAGTTATGTGTCTTCATTATATATGTACAATGAGCATACTCAATATAAATACCTTGCAGAGTTATGTTTCTTTATTATATCTGTACAATCAGCTTACTCAAAACACATACTTTGTAGAGTTACGTTTCTTTATTATATCTGTACAATGAGCATACTCAATACACATACCTTGTAGTGTTATGTTTCTTTATTATATCTGTATAATGAGCATACACAATACACATACCTTGCAGTGTTATATTTCTTTATTATATCTGTACAATGAGCATACTCAATACATATACTTTGCACAGTTATGTTTTGTTATTATATCTGTACACTGAGCATACTCAATATACATACGTTGCAGAGTTATGTTCATTTATTATGTCTCTACAATGATCATACTCAATATACATACTTTGCAGAGTTATGTTTCTTTAATATATCTGTAAAATGAGCATACTAAATATACATACCTTGCAATGTTATGTTTCTATATTATATCTGTACAATGAGCATACTCAATACACATACCATGCAGCGTTATGTTTCTTTATAATATATGTACAATGAGCATACTCAATACATATACCTTGCAGCGTTATGTTTGTTTATTATATCTGTACAATGAGCATACATACATACGTTGCAGAGATATGTTTCTTTATTATATCTGTACAATGAGCATACACAATATCCATACCTTGTAGAGTTATGTTTTTTTATTATATCTGTACAATGTGCATACTCAATACACATACCTTGCAGAGTTATGTTTATTATTATTATATGTATACATTGAGCATACTCAATATACATACCTTGCAGAGTTATGTTTCTTTATTATATCTGTACAATGAGCATACTCAATACACATAACTTGTAGAGTTACGTGTCTTTATTATATATGTAAAATGAGCATACTCAATACACATACCTTGTAGATGGATGTTTCTTTATTATATCTGAAAAAAGAGCATACTCAATGCACATTATTTGCAGAGTTATGTTTCTTTATTATATATCTACAATGAGCATACGCAATACACATACATAGCGGGGTTATGTTCTTTATTATATCTGTACAATGAGCATACACAATACACATACCTTGCAGAATTATTTTTCTTTATTATAGCTGTACAATGAGCATACCCAATAGCCATACTTTGCAGAGTTATGTTTCTTTATTATATCTGTACAATGATCATACTCAATACACATACCTGGTACAGTTATGCTTCTTTATTATATATGTACAATGAGCATATGCAATACACATACCTTGCAGTGTTATGTTTCTTTATTATATCTGTATAATGAGCATACACAATACACATACCTTGCAGTGTTATATTTCTTTATTATATCTGTACAATGAGCATACTCAATACATATACTTTGCACAGTTATGTTTTGTTATTATATCTGTACACTGAGCATACTCAATATACATACGTTGCTGAGTTATGTTAATTTAGTATGTCTCTACAATGATCATACTCAATATACATACTTTGCAGAGTTATGTTTCTTTATTATATCTGTACAATCAGCTTACTCAAAACACATACTTTGTAGATTTACGTTTCTTTATTATATCTGTACAATGAGCATACTCAATACACATACCTTGCAGAGTTATGTGTTTTTATTATATATGTAAAATGAGCATACTCAATACACATACCTTGCAGAGTTATGTGTCTTCATTATATATGTACAATGAGCATACTCAATATAAATACCTTGCAGAGTTACGTTTCTTTATTATATCTGTACAATGAGCATACTCAATACACATACCTTGTAGTGTTATGTTTCTTTATTATATCTGTATAATGAGCATACACAATACACATACCTTGCAGTGTTATATTTCTTTATTATATCTGTACAATGAGCATACTCAATACATATACTTTGCACAGTTATGTTTTGTTATTATATCTGTACACTGAGCATACTCAATATACATACGTTGCAGAGTTATGTTCATTTATTATGTCTCTACAATGATCATACTCAATATACATACTTTGCAGAGTTATGTTTCTTTAATATATCTGTAAAATGAGCATACTAAATATACATACCTTGCAAAGTTATGTTTCTTTATTATATCTGTACAATGAGCATACTCAATACACATACCATGCAGCGTTATGTTTCTTTATAATATATGTACAATGAGCATACTCAATACATATACCTTGCAGCGTTATGTTTGTTTATTATATCTGTACAATGAGCATACATACATACGTTGCAGAATTATGTTTCTTTATTATATCTGTACAATGAGCATACACAATATCCATACCTTGTAGAGTTATGTTTTTTTATTATATCTGTACAATGTGCATACTCAATACACATACCTTGCAGATTTATGTTTATTATTATTATATGTATACATTGAGCATACTCAATATACATACCTTGCAGAGTTATGTTTCTTTATTATATCTGTACAATGAGCACACTCAATACACATAACTTGTAGAGTTATGTGTCTTTATTATATATGTAAAATGAGCGTACTCAATACACATACCTTGTAGATGGATGTTTCTTTATTATATCTGTAAAAAGAGCATACTCAATGCACATTATTTGCAGAGTTATGTTTCTTTATTATATATCTACAATGAGCATACACAATACACATACATAGCTGGGTTATGTTCTTTATTATATCTGTACAATGGGCATACACAATACACATACCTTGCAGAGTTATTTTTCTTTATTATAGCTGTACAATGAGCATACCCAATAGCCATACTTTGCAGAGTTATGTTTCTTTATTATATCTGTACAATGATCATACTCAATACACATACCTGGTACAGTTATGCTTCTTTATTATATATGTACAATGAGCATATTCAATACACATACCTTGTAGTGTTATGTTTCGTTATTATATCTGTACAAAGAGCATAATCAATACAACACCTTGCAGAGTTATGTTTCTTTATTATATCTGTACAATGAGCATACTCAATACACATACCTTGCAGAATTATGTTTCTTTATTATATCTGTACATTGAGCTTACTCAAAACACATACCTTGTATAGTTATGTTTCTTTATTTTATGTATATAATGAGCATACACAATACACATACCTTGCAGTGTTATATTTCTTTATTGAATCTGTACAATGAGCATACTCAATACATATACTTTGCAGAGTTATGTTTCTTTAATATATCTGTAAAATGAACATACTAAATATACATACCTTGCAAAGTTATGTTTCTTTATTATATCTGTACAATGAGAATACATACATACGTTGCAGAGTTATGTTTCTTTATTATATCTGTACAATGAGCATACACAATATCCATACCTTGTAGAGTTATGTTTTTTTATTATATCTGTACAATGTGCATACTCAACACACATACCTTGCAGAGTTATGTTTATTATTATTATATGTATACATTGAGCTTACTCAATATACATACCTTGCAGAGTTATGTTTCTTTATTATATCTGTACAATGAGCATACTCAATACACATAACTTGTAGAGTTATGTTTATTATTATTATATGTATACATTGAGCTTACTCAATATACATACCTTGCAGAGTTATGTTTCTTTATTATATCTGTACAATGAGCATACTCAATACACATAACTTGTAGAGTTATGTGTCTTTATTATATATGTAAAATGAGCATACTATATACACATACCTTGTAGATGGATGTTTCTTTATTATATCAGTAAAAAGAGCATACTCAAAGCACATTATTTGCAGAGTTATGTTTCTTTATTATGTATCTACAATGAGCATACTCATTACACATACATTGCTGGGTTATGTTCGTTATTATATCTGTACAATGAGCATATTCAATACACATACCTTGTAGTGTTATGTTTCGTTATTATATCTGTACAAAGAGCATAATCAATACACATACCTTGTAGTGTTATGTTTCGTTATTATATCTGTACAAAGAGCATAATCAATACAACACCTTGCAGAGTTATGTTTCTTTATTATATCTGTACAATGAGCATACTCAATACACATACCTTGCAGAATTATGTTTCTTTATTTTTTGTATATAATGAGCATACACAATACACATACCTTGCAGTGTTATATTTCTTTATTGAATCTGTACAATGATCATACTCAATACATATACCTTGCAGAGTTTTGTTTCTTTATTATTTCTGTACACTGAGCATACTCAATATACATACGTTGCAGAGTTATGTTTCTTTATTATATCTGTGAAATGAGCATACCCAATAGACATACATTGCAGCGTTATGTTTCTTTATTATATCTGTACAATGAGCATACTCAATACACATACCTTGCAGAATTATGTATCTTTATTATATCTGCACAAAGAGCATACTCAATGTGCATACTTTGCAGAGTTGTTTCTTCATTATATCTGAACAATGACCATAGTCAATACACATACCTTGCAGTGTTATGTTTCTTTATTATACCTGTAAACTGAGCATACTCAATACACATACCTTGTAGAGTTATGTTTCTTTATTAATAATGTACAATTAACATACTCAATACACATACCTTGCAGAGGTATCTTTCTTTATTATATCTGTACAATGAGCATTCTCAATAGACATAAATTGCAGTGTTATGTTTGTTTATTGTATCTGTACAATGAGCATACTCAATACACATGCCTTGCAGTTTATATTTCTTTATTATATCTGTACAATGAGCATACTCTATACACATACCTTGTAGAGTTATGTTTAATAATTATATATGTACAACGAGCATACACAACATGCACAATAGACATACTTTGCAGAGTTGTGTTTCGTTATTATATCTGTACAATGAGCATACTCAATATACATACATTGCAGAGTTATATTTCTTCATTACATCTGTACACTGACCAAAGTCAATACACATACCTTGTAGAGTTGTGTTTCTTTATTATATTTGTAAACTGAGCATACTCAATATACATACCTTGTAGAGCAATGTTTCTTAATTATATCTGTACAATGATAATTCTCAATACAAATACCATGCACAGTTATGTTTCTTTATTATATCTGAACAATGAGCATACTTAATACACATATATTGCAGAGTTATGTTTCTTTATTATATCTGTACAATGGATATACACAATTCACATACCTTGCACAGTTATGTTTAGTTATAATAGCTGTAAGATGAGCATACTCAATAGGCATACCGTGCAGAGCTATGTTTCTTTATTATACCTATACAATCTGCATATTCAATACACATACCTTGCAGAGTTATGTTCCGTTATTATATATGTACAATGAGCATACTCAATACACATAACTTCCAGAGTTATGGTTCTTTATTATATCTGTAATCTTTACAATGAACATACTCAATACACATACCATGCAGAGTTATGTTTCTTTATTATATCTGTACAATGAGCATACTCAATACACATTCCATGCACAGTTATGTTTCTTTATTATATCTGCACAATGAGCATACTCCATACGCATACCTTGTAGAGTTATCTTTCTTTATAATATCTGTACAATAAGCATACTCAATACACATACATTTCAGATTAATGTCCTTTATTATATCTGTATAATGGGCATACACAATTCACATACCTTGCACAGTTATGTTTATATATTATATATGTACAATGAGCATACTCAATATACATACCCTGCAGATTTATGTTTCTTCATTATATCTGTACAATCTGCATATTCAATACACATATCTTGCACAGTTATGTTCCGTTATTATATCTGTACAATGAGCATACTCAATACACATAACTTCCAGAGTTATGGTTCTGTATTATATCTGTAATCTTTACAATGACCATACTCAATACACATACCATGCAGAGTTATGTTTCTTTATTATATCTGTACAATGAGCATACTCAATACACATTCCATGCACAGATATGTTTCAATATTACATCTGCAAAATGAGCATACTCCATACGCATACGATGTAGAGTTATGTTTCTTTATTATATCTGTACAATGAGCATACTTAATACACATACATTGCAGAGTTATGTCCTTTATTATATCTGTACAATGGGCATACACAATTCACATACCTTGTAGAGTTATGTTTCTTTATTATAGCTGTAAAATGAGCATACTCAATAGACATACCTTGCAGAGTTATGTTTATTTATTATATATGTACAATGACCATACGCAATATACATACCTTGCAGAGTTATCTTTATTATATCTGTACAATCTGCATATTCAATACACATACCTTGCAGAGTTATGGTTCTTTATTATATCTGTAATCTGTACAATGAGCATACTCAATATACATACATTGCAGAGTTACGTTTCTTTATTATATCTGTACAATGAGTGTACTCAATACACATAACTTGTAAAGTTATGTTTCTTTGTTGTATCAGTACAATGAGCATACTCAATACACATACCTTGCAGAGTTATGTTTCTTTATCATATCTGTACAATGAGCATACTCAATACACAAACAATGCCGAGGTATGTTTCTTTATTATATCTGTACAATGAGCATACTCAATGCACATGCCTGCAGAGTTATGCTTCTTTATTATATCTGTACAATGAGCATACTCAATATACATGCCTTGCAGGTTATATTTCTTTATTATATCTGTACAATGAGCATACTCAATACACATATATTGTAGAGTTATGTTTCTTAATTATATATGTACAATGAGCAGAGTTATGTTTGTTTATTATATCGTACAATGAGCATACTCAATACACATAACTTGCAGAATTATGGTTCTTTATTATATCTGTACAATGAGCATACTCAAAACTCATACCTTGTAGAGTTATGTTTCTTTATTATATCTGTACAATGAGCATACTCAAAACTCATAACTTGTAGAGTTATGTTTCTTTATTATATCTGTACATAAGCATACTCAAAGCACATGCCTGCAGAGTTATGTTTCTTTATTACATCTGTACAATGAGAATACTCAATGCATATGCCTGCAGAGTTATGCTTCTGTATTATATCTGTACAAGAGCATACTCAATACACATGCCTGCAGGTTATATTTCTTTATTATATCTGTACAATGAGCACACTCAGTACACTTATTTTGTGGAGTTATGTTTCTTAATTATATATGTACAACGAGCATACACAATAGACATACATTGCAGAGTTATGTTTCTTGATTATATATGTACAATGAGCATACTCAATACACATAACTTGCCGAGTTATGGTTCTCTATTATATCTGTACAATGAGCATACCCAATAGACATACATTGCAGAATTATGTTTCTTTATTATATCTGTACAATGAGCTTAACAATGAGCTTACTCAATAAACATATCTTCTAGAGTTATGTTTGTTTATTGTATCTGTTCAAAGAGCAAACACAATATACATACCTTGAAGAGTTATGTTTTTTTAACATATCTGTACAATGAGCATACTCAAAGCACATGCCTGCAAAGTTATGTTTCTTTATTATATCTGTACAATGAGCATACTCAATGCATATGCCTGCAGAGTTATGCTTCTGTATTATATCTGTACAATGAGCATACTCAATATACATGCCTTGCAGGTTATATATCTTTATTATATCAGTACAATGAGCATATGCAGTACACATATCTTGTAGAGTTATGTTTCTTAATTATATATGTACAACGAGCATACACAATAGACATACATTGCAGAGTTATGTTTCTTGATTATATCTGTACAATGAGCATACTCAATACACATAACTTGCAGAGTTATTGTTCTTTATTATATCTGTACAATGAGCATACCCAATAGATATACATTGCAGAGTTATGTTTCTTTATTATATCTGTACAATGAGCATACTCAATGCACATGCCTGCAGAGTTATGCTTCTTTATTATATCTGTACAATGAACATACTCAATATACATGCCTTGCAGGTTATATTTCTTTATTATATCTGTACAATGAGCATACTCAATACACATATATTGTAGAGTTATGTTTCTTAATTATATATGTACAATGAGCAGAGTTATGTTTGTTTATTATATCGTACAATGAGCATACTCAATACACATAACTTGCAGAATTATGTTTCTTTATTATATCTGTACAATGAGCGTACTCAATACACATAACTTGCAGAGTTATGGTTCTTTATTATATCTGTACAATGAGCATTCTCAAAACGCATACCTTGTAGAGTTATGTTTCTTAATTATATCTGTACAAGGAGCATATACAATAGACATACATTGCAGAGTTGTGTTTCTTTATTATATCTGTACAATGGGCATACTCAATATACATACATTGCAGAGTTATGTTTCTTCATTATATCTGTACACTGACCATAGTCAATACACATACCTTGTAGAGTTATGTTTCTTTATTATATCTGTAAACTGAGCATTCTCAATACAAATACCTTGTAGAGATATGTTTCTTTATTATATCTGTATAATGAGCATACTCAATACACATATCTTGCAGAGTTATCTTTCTTTATTATATCTGTACAATGAGCACACACAATAGACATACCTTGCAGAGTTATGTGTCTTTATTATATCTGTACAATGAGCATACTTAAATACACATATATTGCAGAGTTACGTCCTTAATTATATCTGTACAATGAGTATACTCAATACACACACCTTGCAGATTTATGTTTGTTTATTATATCTGTACAATTTGCATACTCAATATTAATACCTTGCAGAGTTATGGTAATTTATTATATATGTAAAATGAGCATATTCAATACACATACCTTGTTTCGTTAATATATCTGTACAATGAGCATTCTTAATACATATACCTTGCACAGTTATGTGTCTTTATTATATATGTACAATGAGCAAACAAAATAGACATACCTTGCAGTGTTATGTTTCTTTATTATATATGTACAATGAGCATATTCAATACACATATATTGCAGAGTTATGTTTCTTTATTATATCTGTACAATTTGCATACTCAATACTCATACCTTGCAGAGTTATGGTTCTTTATTATATATGTACAATGAGCATACTCAATACACATATATTGCAGAGTTATGTTTCTTTATTATATCTCTATTATTTGCATACTCAATACTCATATCTTGCAGAGTTATGGTCCTTTATTATATCTGTACAATGAGCATACTCAATACACACGCCTTGCAGATTTATGTTTCTTTATTATATATGTACAATTTGCATACTCAATACTCATACCTTGTAGAGATATGTTTCTTTATTGTATCAGTAAAATGAGCATGCGCAATATACATACCTTGCAGAGTTATGTTTGTTTATTATATCTGTACAATGAGAATACTCAATACTCATAACTTGTAGAGTTATGTTTCTTTATTATATATGTACAATGAGCAAACACAATAGACATACCTTGCAGACTAATGTTTCTCTATTATAGCTGTACAATGAGCAAACTGAATACACATATATTGTAGAGTTATGTTTATTTATTATATCTGTACAATGAGCATACTCAATACACATACCTTGCAGAATTATGTTTCTTATTTATATATGTACAATGAGCGAACACAATAGACATATCTTGCAGAGTTATGTTTCTTTATTATATCTGTTCAATGAGCATAGTCAATACACATACCTTGCAGAGTTATGTTTCTTTATTATATCTGTACACTGAGCATACACAATACACACACCTTGTAGAGTTATGTTTCGTTATTATATCTGTACGATGAGCATACTCAAAACACATACCTTGCAGAGTTATGTTTCTTTATTATATAAGTAAAATGAGCATACTCAATACACATACCTTGCATGGTCATATTTCTTCATTATATTTGTACAATGAGCATACACCATACACATACCTTGCAGAGTTATGTTTCATTATCATACTCTATAATGGGCGTACTCAATACACATACCTTTTAGAGTTATGTTTTTCTATTTAATTGGTACAATAAGCATACTCAATACACATACCTTGCAGATATATGTTTCTTTATTATATCTGTAAAATTAGCATACTCTGTACACATACCTTGCAGAGTTGTGTTTCTTTATTATATCTGTACAATGAACATACTCAATACACATTCCTTGCTGCGTTATCTCTCTTTATTATATCTGTACATTGAGCATACTCAATACACATACCTTGCAGAATTATGTTTCTTACATGTAACACAAAGGAATAATGTTACAATAAGGCACTGTCTGAGGTAAGAATAAATTTCACATTGTTCTTACACATACAGACCTAAACTGTACTACTAATAATTCAATACTATTTATAAGCTCATATTAGAACCTGACTGGATATAAACGTGAAACGTGTATTGTTTTATATGAGTTAGTGACCTAATTGATGTGGCTTTATTCATTTATTAATAAATTGTTGGTAGTACACAAAGTTTATGATGTTTTCTTTCGATAAATGATCGAAAGTAACTCATTTGCCTTTTACGCCTGAAATTCCAGTTAATTTCCGTCTAGTTTACGCCCGTCATTTTACTAAGCGACGCCCGTCATTTTTGTGTTTTACCTCTGCCTAAATGACGCCCGTCAATTATTCCAGGCGTAACTCATTTGCACATTACGTCTCAAATTCCTGCTACTTTCCGTCTTGTTTCCGTCTAGTTGACGCCTGGTTTTTCTATTTAAGTTACCAACTATTTGACGCCTGAAAATTTTGGTAAAATTACGTCTTGTTTCCAGGCGTCGAATTTCTTACAAGATACTAACAAGGTAAACGAATCGTGGGGTACATAAATTGCCCTTCATATTCCTCCATCAGATTTTCTCGTACTTAACGGGGATATTGTAATGGATATGGATGATGTTATGTACTAAACCGTATAACGCGTCATCGAATAAAAATTAAGCACCGCTCTTTATGCCTCAAATAAAATACATTAGTTTTCTCGCAAATCATTAGAATGCTTCCGTTTACGTAGTAGATGTTTGCGATTTCGGGAAAGAGAACGTCATCTCATGAACACATTATATTCCTTACGATAAAAAGAAACTTTTTTAAATAACCAACGAGCTGAGACAGACTCTATCTTTTGTATAGCATGGTGTACTAAGTAACAATGTGACGTCATAGTGACCGTACTCTAAATTCCAATATCCGGTAGTTGTAGTACGGTATAGCAACGCCCCTTTAGTTACCCTAAATTTAACGATTTAATGCTCCGCATTCATCAAAGGAAATGACACCGACCATGCTACAAATGGTTATTATAGGGTATAGCAATATTGAATTTTGCTACGATATATTAGTTGTTTCACGCTCGCAAATTGTGTGTCATGGCAAGAGTCAACATTTCAACATTTCAGTACTGGTTAACCCGTTTCTAACGCATTTCATTGTTTTTGACACTTTTACCCACAAACGCATTTAAATAAAACTTAATGGCGTCACGTTTTCGACGTTGAACCGTCTCATGATTGGATTTGCGACGGTTTATGCAATTTTTAAATGTCGCAAATGTTTCAACGTCAACCAGTCGGATTGCTGGATTTAAGTCACGTGCATTATCAAGTTTAGTTTTCCATGATGGACATGGACTTGATGCATTAGTTGGAGTATTAAAAAAATGTGTAAAAGGCATATATTTGTTGTAATAGTTTATTAACACGAATACTTAACTATTTATTCTTTAGCACATACGTTATTGTCTAAGGTAGTAATTTTATATTATAAAGAATAATTGAATCGTAAATTGAAAACTCTTTGACAGAACTGGAGATATTAACTTTATTGCATACGCATTTACAAACTCCGTTTACGTTTAATCGACATGGAAACGTCAACATACGCCCATATCCGACGTGTAAAGTCATACTGGGTGTGTTATGTACTTGTACTATTTTGCATATTTGTTCGGGATTGGTGCAGTGCATGAAGTAAGTCACGTGATAAAAAGAAATCAGTATTTAAGTTTTAGTGTGGGCATTTCCCACTAGTTTGCCTCAAGTAAATTTTAAAAACTATGTTTTTTTTTTAATTATTATTATTATTTCATATTAAACATGCGTATGCAATAAAAAAGGTATTATATTTGTGTTTGAATATATATATTCTTCCGGGGATAAATATATAGCTTCTAAAGTCACGCAATAGTAATACGCGGAAGAATTCATGCATATATTCGAATACATATCTAATTCATATCCTATAATTATCTACTATCTGCTGCCCAGAATATATGGTTCTGTTAAGAACACATTGACTGCCGAAGATATATTGCAATATTCCAAATATTGAATTTTATAACATATTAACTTCATTATTTGTGGCAAACGTTGCAACCTATTAATGAGATTATAGCCTAGTGGTGATTCTTGTATATACATTGTCCCGTTTCATTGGGATGTCAATATGGTACAACAAGTCACGTTTGCTTAACCCTAGAACCTAAAACCCTAAACCACACGTAGCCTTTTTGCACAGATTGTTCCAAGGCGGAAGCATTATTGTCAACTCATTTATGTTTGGGGTGTCGCAAACAATGCATTTTCCTTCTTATTTTCGTAATAAATGCGTGTTTTTGAGGTTGAATTTGTTCTGTAAATGCTAAATTTCCTGTTGACTTTAATACCTACTTTTAGATTTATGAAGTCATGCAGACCTCGGCCAAGACGTTTTCTCCAGTAGTAAATATTTGCAAATTGTATTGCAAATCGATATTAAATAATCGTATATGTGCGTCAATACATATAATTGGCTAATACTACTTTATTTTTTGCAATGTGCGAGTGTAAACAGAGTACATTTTCACTTAAAGAAAGATAAAACACCATGCCCAGAAAGATTTTATTCAAATCAAGTTACACACAAATTAAATCACATTGATGCAATATTTATGAAACCAAATTAAAATGTAAATCAGTTAAGTGAGAATGAGACCACGGCAATCCCGTTAGATTGTTCTTTATAGGTAACCTACATATTTGGAAATCACTATTTATAATTATTTTTACATGTTACTAATTGTTGATTATATTTCACCAATAATTCATTCAAGCTCATATGATAGAATAAAGAAAAAATGAAACCAACTCCACATTGTTTTGTTTTATTTAAATATATGGCAGCAGGATTAAAGTCAAATGATAAATCGATGTGATAAATAGAGGATCTAACATGAGTGCTCATTCATTATTGAAGTTATTAAACGAGTTGGCAAAATGATATTATATCATTTTTGCTAACGAGTTTAATACATTCAATAATGACTGAGAACGAATGTTAGATTCTATTTATTACATAACTTATAACGTCACATTATGTCAAAAAACGTACATTAACGTGAAGTCCATGACGTCATTAACGTTATGTTATACCACTAGTGGAATATCGTAAATATTGAATGGTGTTAATACACTCCCACACCACATGTTATGTGATAAATGAGATTATAGCCTAGTGGGGATTCTTGTATTTATACTGTCCCGTTTTACTGGGATGTCAATAGGGTACAAGTAACGTTAGGTTAACCCTAGACCTAAAACTCTAAATCACACGTAGCCGTTTTGCCACTGATAGTTCCAAGGCGGAAGCAATATTGTCAACCCATTTATGTTTGGGGTGTCGCAAACAATGCATTTTCCTTCTAATTTTCGTAATAATATGCGTGTTTTTGGAGTTGAATTTGTTCTGTAAATGCTAAATTTCCTGTTGACTGTTATATTACTTTTAGATTTATGAAGTCATGGAGACATGGCCAAGACGTTTTCTCCAGTAGTAAGGATTTGCATTTGTTTTTATTGCAAGTCGATATTAAATAATTAAAGTGCGTCAATACAGATAATTGGCTAATGTTACTTTATTTTCTGCGAAAACCAATGTGAGAGTGTAAACAGAGTACGTTTTCACTTAAAGATACACTTTCAAAAAAGATAAAACACCATGCCCAGACATATTTCATGCAAATCAAATTACACACAAATTAAATCAAATTGATGCAATATTTATGAAATGAAATTAAAATGTAAATCATTTAATTGAGAATGAGACCTCGGAAATCCCGTTAGATTGTTTTTTACAGGTAACCTACATATTTGGAAATCACTATTTATAATTATGTCAATTGTTCAAATCCAATTATGCTTACACATTGTTGATTATATTTCACCAATAATTCATTGAAGCTCATATGATAGAATAAGGAAAACATGACACCAACCCCACATTGTTTTGTTTCATTTAACTAAATGGTAGCAGGATTAAAATCAAATGATACTGAATTAATAAATCGATGTGATAAATGTATAGTTTGGATAAGTCCACACACAATGCAGAGTCGAGGATGGATTCTTCTTGGGGCGCATGCACACACATACACGCACGCACATGCACGCACACAGACACACACACACGCCCACACACGCCCACACACACACACACACACACACACGCGCGCGCGTATGGCATGACAAATACTATCCCTTTAATTGAGATACCTTTATAGCTATTCTCAGAGTCGTAGTCGGATTTCCCAGTCTCTATTTTGATTTAATGTTTGAAAACAATTTAAATTAAATGTATCCAAATCGGAGTTTTGAAATGATAAAAATCTGAAATGATAAAAATCATTAAATGACACGTAAGTGAACATTGAAAATAAAACGTCTCATATCATTATATTTTTGCAAGACTATGGTCAGGTGAGTATCAACGATAAACACCGAGAACGTCATCTACCAACATGTAGAGGAGATGTGTAACTTTAATGACTACTGATTGGTCATATTCTTGTGAAGTCGTCATGATAAAATTATGAATATTAATATTACTATCCCAGAAATCCGAAAATCAAAATGTAAATCAATAAGACATGAGATATGACATGAGATGATATTATGACATTGTATAGCTAGTCGTAGTGTTACATGTAAAGAAACTAACCCGCCAAATAACAGCAAAATTGCACATTAACACCAACTCTGTCCAGGTGTTCAGATCATATACTAATATGTATATGCCGATTAAAAGTATAGTTTTTTCATGGGTTCTTAAAATACTCGTGATTGAATATGTATAGAATTATGAGTAGTTAACTCTTTATTCGAAGCTCTAGATGTGTGGCTTTACCTGGCTGGTTAAAGCCGTTTATATTATGTCTATAGAGTTTGGATTCTCAAAATATTTGCTATATGTATAATTCGTCGTTAGTACGTTGAGAAACGGTGTACACATGTTGTAAAATTTGGCTGTCGTTGGCGGGATAACTACTTTAACCAACTAAGGCTGGGTTTAATGCCATGGTGCAGATGACATTGCAGTAATCATTTGCACAGCACTGGTGGCAGACGGGTACCGATCTCGCCGATACTATGCCTGAACCGGAAGCGCATTGCTAAAAGGAAAAGATAACAAATTAAATAAAATGAAAGGCACATTTTAGTATAAAAAGCTCTATTGGTATAAATTGGTTAAATAACTGTTTTTTTATATTAATGAAACTGCTCTTATCAGGGTACATATGGCCAAACTTCATTAAAATTCAAAAAGCAGTATCCGAAGAGAAGATTTAATTTTATGTTTCTTTATCTAAATTGATTTAAAACTTGACCTGGCAGTTGTTTTGACGATGAAGATCATACGCATAAAACGCATCTAACTAAAGAACATGCACATGGCATTTTATTTTAATTGAATAAGGGGTTTAGAGACACTGATTTGGGTTTATGTTTAGAACCATCGGGAAACTTGGATAAGGGTATAAACACAACGTTGACAAGGCGCATCCTAACGAAAATTGTGGTCTGTTTATTTAATCTTGAAATTAAAGGGACACATGGCAAACGTGAGTTTTATTCAAACATTAAAATGTGTGTGTGTGTGTCGTTCTTAAGTTTAAAGTCCCTCCACCAGAAACTCGCAAAGCCGTGAGGTATCTCGACGAGATGGGTACAATAGAGTCTGGACTTTCCAAACATTAAAATTTGCTCCTCGATTTAGCTATCCTGCGTAATTTTTACTTTAAATCTGCTTGCATATCATTAAATAAAAAATTGAGAATTTCAATTTTCTTCATTATTTACCTTTTTTAAAAGAATATATTATAGGTGCAATATTATAAAAAGACAGTAATATGTAATATGTAAAAACTATTTGCTTTGAACTATTCTAACAATTAATATTGATGATTAAACAAATGCAAGTTAAGAGAAAAACTAACGGGACGCCGTGAGTTTTTAAAATCATCAAGATTGCCGTTTGTCCCTTTAAAGCTGTTTCAGGGTAATACGAGGTTATCATCTTGAATATTCGAATGAACAGAGGTTAACTCGAGGAGCATGCGTTATTTAAAAGAAAAACATGACTTTGGTGGATAATGTCCATTTCGTTTGGCCTTTTGTTTTGGTAAGCGCGGCCATCTTTGATGACACATAAACGCCAACCAAAAACACAACTCTGAAAGGGCACAACATCTCAACAAATATTATGGCCAAGTTTCGTTAATGACGGGCAGAGTTAATTGGAACGGAATAACAAGAAAGAAATTACTCAAACGAAATGCTCGTGCAATTGCTTTAGAACAGCCTAAGGGTTTTGCTGTATCTGATTTGGGGTTTTGAAGAGATGTTCAAATTGTCAACAGACGTAGACGAACGAAATAATCATCGAATACGTTAGTTTGGCATATTGGCAGAACATATTTTGTTAATTTGTATGTTTGTTTTTGTTGTATGGTGTCATTTTCAAAATATGACAGCCAATATGGTTTCGTGGTGCAGGCAGACCACCCGCTTTTCCTGGGTAGAACCAGTACTGTACACCTCCCGCGATCTGTAAGAATCGACATTTCTTCACAAGTCGAGCTCCCAGTGAGAATCGAACCTGCAGAGGCGAGAGGCGAGAAGATGTACAACGGAATGTCGTTAACCGCTCGGACACGGAGTCGTTTAGAACATTTTTGAATACGATATCATATATATATATAGCATGTATGTGTTATTATAAATTCATACGAAGTGATTGTCGAAATAAAATGTTTAATATGAAAAAAAAAAAATCAAACGTGTAGAATGTGTTTTTATTTAAGAGTAAAAACTAAGATTCAAACATGTGACGAACGGGAATGTAAGATTTGTTTTATCAAACTTTATGGTTGTGTAATATACTAAAATAAGGAGTGACTAGCGTTCAACCAATCTACCTACGCATGTGGTTATATAAAACAATATAAAACGTCATGGACACTTCGCAAGTTGATATTTTAATGTTTTTTGGTGAAATTCATATATGGAATCAAATTAATTATTTAAATTTGTTTAGTGATTGACCCATTTACAGTTCGCCACAATCCTTTCCTCTTTGAGTGTGCGATGACCGGACAGGATGTGGACCCTATGCTGACGTCTACCTAACTCCTCAAAGGACGGTAGCGTTAGATGTTTATCTGTTATCATGTTTTGTCGTTTACGGTTTGTTCTCTTGTTGTTGCTCCGACTTCTGCCAAGTCATTGAGTACTTGCTTTGTGGTTTTATGTGCTTTTTTATATGCATATATACATGATCATTCAATTGTTATACTTATATTGTCTACTAATGTTACCTTTTTGTTAGAATTATTTACACTGTCCTGTTTTATTGGGATGACAATAGGGTGATAGTGAATTATGTTTGTTTGGTGCATCCTCAAACCTGGTTTAAACCCTTAGCGTCCTTTTCTGCCACTGACCTTTCCAAGGGGGTAGCACTATTATCAACCATTTTATGTTTTTGATGCCATATTTTGACTTTTATTCATCGTTGACATTATTGTTCGTTTCTGTGCGTGTTTTTGGTTGACTGTGGTGCTTGACATTTCCTGTTCGAATTTTATATCTACTGTTTATGACATTAATATTATTAATATAGGTGCACACATTGGTAAAGGTTTTTAACAGAGAAATGAACGCCCATATAGAAATTAAAATATATCAATGCATAGATATATTGCGTAATTATTTTATTTTATGACCATATGTTTTATATGACACTGCTTGTAAATGATACGAAAAATGTTGGATGTTTTGTTTATTCGTCGTTCTTTGTTGTTTCCAAACACCTTCTCTTTTCATTTAATTGCTTCAATTTAGTTTTTGCAGGAGAAAATGTTTATATATTGGTATTATATATTTGCAATTGTTATCATTCACTTCACTTTTGCTATTGTTGTACGTAAATATTTGTACCTTACGGGCTTCTTAGCCTATTAGAATATTGAGTAAAGAATAATATATGAGCCGCAACACACGAAAACGTCCCTTCGGACGTTTAAACGACAATGTCATCAAGCAACAATTTATTACGTCGGCCGGTAATCATTTAATTACTAATGATTCCTCGTCACTTCCATGTTTTACCTTATTATTATATCATAGGGAATATGTTTTCTTCATATAAATAGTTGATGCTATAGAAAATGGTAATTGTTTATGTTTTGTGTTGTTATTTAATCAACGACGTCGTCCAAGACGCCGACGTCAACGTCGAAATTAATGGTTAATACAATCTTTAATTTTCAAATTAAGATAAAATCATTTTTAATTACGATATCAACATAAAATAAAGAGATTTTTAAAGAGAAAATCAACGCGTTTTATAAACATAAAAAAATATAAAATGTCAAAATATTGTCTGAAGGGTCGTTTTCGCGCGTTTCGGCTCATATATAAATGTTATCAATATGGATCACAATTATGCATGTTTTGTAACGATACAACGATTACAGTAAATTTGAGATACAGAGATTGCTTAACTGCTTGGGATGGACAATAGGGAAATCATTCATAAGATGGTACATGTAGGCGTGTTTTTGGCTCGAACCAAGCAGTTAAATAGTATATTATTACATTTTAAATCAGTTTATGTATGAGTTTTTATAGCCAGTCAGGCATACGGTCGTCGAACAAAATATATTGACAAATGACATAAGACATGTATAGAACGTTATGATATATTAAAATAATAGTTTGCGCTAAGATGAATAACAATATGAGATTTAAAATATGATTAATATCAAGTTACCCGGGGCTAGGGGGCGTGAACGGTAGAAAGTATAGTTCACTACCGTTCATGAACAGTCTCAATCAAACCGAGACTGCAATATTTCGTATTTATCGTGTTCGGCCGTTTCCAAAGGTCCACTACATTCATAATAAAAACATAAAAACAACACACTGCTTTAACATATTAGTAAGTGATACAAGTATAAGTCTATCGAGTAAGGAATAGATAATATTACGGATAATGTTAATGATAGATAAACGAGTATAAAAATAGTATGAGAGTGGATTAGAGTGGAAATTTGGAAAGAACGAACACGACACATACGAAATATTGCAGTCTCGGTACAAGATGAGATTTAAAATTTGATTAATATCAGGTTATATTGATTATAAAACCAATAAAACAAAACACTGTTTTAACATAATATTAGTAACTGTTAAAAATAACAGTCTATCGAGAAAAGGAATTGACAATCTTACAGTTAATGTTAATGATAGTAAAACGAGTATTACAATTCAAAGATGAGATAATGGTGTCGTAAGATACAGTTTTATGAAGCAATATAGAGGGATGTGTTTGATCCTAGCAAAATTTCAGGTCGGCCTGAAATTCAAGATGGCCGCCACAGCTAAAAATAGATTGAAATTTTTTTTTTTGAAAACTATTAGTGATATTGATCAAATCAAGTTTCTTGAAAACTATAAGTGATATTGATCTTATTTCAATTATGTGTTTCCTAAAATGTGTTCGTGCATTTATAACTGTATTGTCAAATTATTATATTGCATTGCATTTTTATCCCGAGCGGTTAAGCTCTTAGGATTATCTGAACAAAAGTTATGTACGTTTTGTACTTACATATTTACTTTTGCAGCCCAAATAGATGGTGTCGTAAGATACAGTTTTTTTGGAGAAAAATAGAGTGATGTGTTTGATATTATTTCAAATATGTGTTTCCTGAATTTAGTTCGTGCATTTAGACGTGTTTACAACTGTATATAGGATATATTGCATTTGCTCTTTGAATTATTCGAGTTATGTACGTTCTGTACTTACATGTTTACTTTTGCAGCCCAAATATATGTTTACCAGGCTTTCTCCCCATGCGTGTTCTTCGATGCTACAGAGCTGGAATACAGATATATATCAATTATCAATATATACTACAGAGCTGGAATACAGATATATATCAATTATCAATAGATACTACAGAGCTGGAATACAGATATATATCAATTATCAATAGATACTACAGAGCTGGAATACAGATATATATCAGTTATCAATATATACTACAGAGCTGGAATACAGATATATATCAGTTATCAATAGATACTACAGAGCTGGAATACAATTATATATCCGTTATCAATAGATACTACAGAGCTGGAATACAGATATATATCAATTATCAATAGATACTACAGAGCTGGAATACAGATATATATATCAATTGTCAATAGATATTACAGAGCTGGAATACAGATATATATGAGTTATCAATAGATACTAGAGCTGGAATACAGATATATATATCAATTATCAATAGATATTACAGAGCTGGAATACAGATATATATGAGTTATCAATAGATACTAGAGCTGGAATACAGATATATATCAATTATCAATAGATACTACAGAGCTGGAATACAGATATATATCAATTATCAATAGATACTACAGAGCTGGAATACAGATATATATCAATTATCAATAGATACTACAGAGCTGGAATACAGATATATATCAGTTATCAATATATACTACAGAGCTGGAATACAGATATATATCAGTTATCAATAGATACTACAGAGCTGGAATACAATTATATATCCGTTATCAATAGATACTACAGAGCTGGAATACAGATATATATCAATTATCAATAGATACTACAGAGCTGGAATACAGATATATATCAATTATCAATAGATACTACAGAGCTGGAATACAGATATATATATCAATTATCAATAGATATTACAGAGCTGGAATACAGATATATATGAGTTATCAATAGATACTAGAGCTGGAATACAGATATATATATCAATTATCAATAGATATTACAGAGCTGGAATACAGATATATATGAGTTATCAATAGATACTAGAGCTGGAATACAGATATATATCAATTATCAATAGATACTACAGAGCTGGAATACAGATGTATATCAATTATCAATATATACTACAGAGCTGGAATACAGATATATATCAATAATCAATATATACGTCAGAGCTGGAATACAGATATATATCAATTATCAATAGATTAATGGATTAATGGATTAATTAATTAATTATAAATTGACGTGTTATATCTCATGCAGAAAGACAGTGAACTTGGCTTATAGACCTTTTCCGAATGACTCTTTGTGGAATAGAGATTGAAAGCTTTCGCATCCTGAATTGAAACATAAAGTCAAAACAATAAATCTAAAATATGTTTTGAGAATATGTAATATATACTTAAAAACGCAAAACGCAGTTTTATCCCCCATGACCAATGCTAATGAGTTTCCGTTTTGTTATAATTTGTAGAAATCCGGCATAACACCAGGAATGTACATGCACACGCTTTATACCACGATCATTTTTTAAAAGCACATTTCGATATAATTTACACAAGCTTGAATGGTCTTTACTTCAGAACCGACCATATCTTATTTTGTTAACATCGATTTACAGTTTTAAGGAGAAAGACGGAGAAGCCGGGCGACGAACGGAGTCACAACAGCTCTATGAGCCTTCGACTAAGGCGAGATAATACGCGACGTCGGGCGACGGATGGAGAGTAGTCACAACAGCTCATAACTATGAGCATTTGGCTGAAGTGAGATAATAACTTTATAGTTTCCCCTTTACCTCATCTGAAGCACAAAGTGTGACGAGGTCACAGTCCCGGATATTTCCAACACGTGTACAATCAAGACAAATCGGGCCTCGTGCATCTCGTGGAGGGAATCCTGTAACAGAAAGTTAATAGAAGACACATAGTGCATGCCATTGTTAAGATCGCGCTATAAACTTTATTTGGTATATAAATGTATATAACAAACGACAAATATTCAGTATTATGCAGTTTATTCGAAGGCTGTATTTGGCATTGTACTCTTACTTCAATACCCAGTACGCTTACTTGTCAAGGCTTGTAACAACGTGCAGTTTTGCATTAATTACTACGATTCAAAAGGACATTGGATGTATACTAGACACGCTGATGACTAGGCTACACCGGACTGCAAACATAGATTATTTCCTACCTCATTAGAATATCTGGATTTAACGTGATTTCATTAGATGTAACACAAGCGTCGTTTTCAAAACGTTTGCAATGCATGAACTCTTCTTGGAGGATCTTGCGCGATATTCATACTTTTCTTTGTTACCTTATTATAAATGAGATTTTAAAATGTCAGTTTTATTCGAAAGGTTGCAGTTATAAGCCTTTCAGTTGTTTTATTGAGCGTATTGGTACACTTTGCCAATTTCCGCACAACTTTATTATAAATTCCTTCAGACTCTATTCAATGCGTGCGTGATTCGGCAAAGTTTGCACATGCATTAACTCCATAATCCTAAATCCTTAAGATTTTAAACACAAACCTGGTATTTCAACCTCCCATGACACTAGGATATAAACAGTAACTGCACATTTACTTATTACAACATACCAGGGTCGCTGCATCCAGCCGAGTTGCAATAGTTTCCATGACAACAATGTGTGCATTGAACACCCATCACATTGGACATACCCTGGCTACTGGAATCGTGACAGTTCTAAAACGTGCAAGAACGAATTACCATTAGTAAACGCAAAAGTAATATGAAAATTATCCAGGCTGTAGAAATGTAGATGGGTTCTAAATAATAAGTTATTCATACAAGATTGTTTATTCTGAAACCGTGTTTGTGGTTAGCTGTGTTTTGTGAATGAACACTATATCAATGTTCACAAGGAGGTATCTTATTGTGTGTATGCAAAGCGTGAATATCAACCGCATCCACGCGGGAGTAATTCGGCTTTCATTTCAAAACTGAGCAAATCAGGACGTTTATGCATTAATACATTGAGTACTGTTTTTAGTAAGTTGTTTAAACAGCCTTCATAATATATCAATACATATCCTTGAATGTTTTTAAAACTCGTAGAAAAGTTAAAGGGACATAGGGCAATCTTGAAGTTTGGTTATCAATCATTACAATTAGCACCTAGATTTATCAATCAAGTATCATTGTCATTTTAAACCTGCCGGGTTGTATCTAAATAAAAAGAAAGACAATTTGAGGTTTTCTCTATCAAAGGTTTAAATTTATAACTGGCGCACTATATTCAACAATTATTTATTAGCTCTCAAAAAAAGTCAATAATGTCACTTCAACAATTTTAGTCCTTAGCTACTCTAAAGGTATTTACATGATATCGTGTGTTTGTATTGTAATAACACACATCCAACGCAAATCATAAATCAGCAACACGTGTGACTAACCGCCATATTGTTTATATAGCAACAGTGCACTATTTTTGTCCCGTTGATTTTGGCTAACGAATTGTTTGATTCGGTCAAAATACGTACGATATTTGATTCCGAACGTAACCTAAAATGACCGAGTTTGTAAATACAAAGTTGTTGCTAGTGTTTACCTGTGTATCCATACATCCGGACCTATATTTAATGTGTCCTTCCAGTGTTTCATACCTTGACACATAGCAGATCTGTAACGAAATGACACGTATAGGGATCTAAAAAGAATTTGTTTAACTGATGTGTTCATACAAAAATAGTTTGTCTTCCTAGCTAATGTGTAATAAAGATTTGAAATTACCGATGGGTGCAATGTTAAGTGAGTGCTATGGTTTAAAGACGATAGATAGTCGGGGAATTTTTTGTTTTTGTTTTAATTTTTCATTATTCAGTTATTTACTTTGCTTATATACATTCGTTATATTTTGCTTAATTTTTACCCTAGTATATAATCAGTTTGTATAACTAAAATTGTCGTTGCTAATAATCTAAGTACCATTGAAAAATAAAGACAGATTAGTCACGATATATTCAACACATATCCAATACAAATAAGACTTATATGTAACTGGTTTTCAAGATGTTAATATATGAGCCGAAACACGCGAAAACGACCCTTCAGACAAAATTTTCACATTTTATGTTTTTTATGTTTATGAAACACAGTGATTTTCTCTTTAAAAATCTCTTTATTTTATGTTGATATCTTAATTAAAACTGATTTTATCTCAATTTGAAAATTAAAGATTGTACTCACCATTAATTTTGACGTTGACGTCGGCGTCTTGGACGACGTCGTTGATTTAATAACAGCAAAAAACATAAACAATTACCATTTTCTATAGCATCAACTATTTATATTAAGAAACATATTCCCTATGTTATAATAATTAGGTAAAACACAGAAGTGACGAGAAATTTGATTAGTAATTAATTGATTACCGGCCGACGTCATAAATTGTTACGTTGTGACGTTGTCGTCTAAACGTCCAAAGGGACGTTTTCGTATGTTGCGGCTCATATATCTCCTGTAATAACCCATGTAGGAATGCGCTTGACTAATTGTAGAACGTATTATTTTCTTGATCCAATTATTCTCATGATATCGGCATAACGATTCAAGGAAAAGTGTCTGCATTCACTTTCAACACGTTGAAAAAAAAGTATAGTTGTACAGTCACATATATTTGTAAACGGCAAATAAAACAGATATTTGTCGAATTATATTTTAAAGTACAACATATCCATGCAGTAATATATGGCAGTAAAGTAGACACAAATAATGCACATATATTTACTATTACCTCGTTTTTCTTGCAATGTTCGATAGTGTCACAAAATCCAAGGCTATGCAGACCTTCACAAGCGAAACATACATGGCCTTCTGTGAAATAGACAGCTAAAACAATATGATATAAGTATTTTAGTTTGTGCTTGTAATTATTCGTGAATTACATAATAAACAATTTATATTTTCATATTTGAATATGTCATGTATGTTTTTTTAAATTTCAAATTGAACGAATTAAGAAATAATAAATACGTACCTGTGTTTTATCGGTGAATAAAATACAGTTAGGAGTTCGAATGCGTAGTAATTAAATCACGAGTGCTTTAGAACGAGTGATTTAATTACTCGCATCCGAACGACTAACTGTATTTTATTCACCTATAAAATACAGGTACGTATTTATTATTTCAATTCAAACACAACAAAAAACCCATTATTTACGCTATTGTGAGGGCACTATATATTATCTCGGAGGTTAAGGTAATCAGGCTGCTATGTTTACAGGCTGTTCGATTGGGCGCCCCCTGTATTCAAAGTTCTGCGCGGTACAAAATGTTCAAATACGCTACCAAGGGACGTCATGTAACGTGTGCTTCCATACGTGGGGAATTAATGGAGCAGCTGTATTTTATCGTAGAATAACATACAGCTGTCTCTCTTCCTTGTGTATATGAAAGTCTTCGCAGGTTGTGTTAGAATATGTAATACTATGTAAAATGTCACTCCTACGTTTGTGTATATAACGCTCGTTTTAAAGACAATGTGGATATTCTCACACGCAATACAGGAAATTATGATTTAGTATCGATATAATTAACGGTACCTCACCTGTGCACGTTACTCCGTCGCCAGTGTATCCACTGTTACAAGCACATGTAAAGGACCCTATCGTGTTTGTGCAGACAGCATATGCATGACAGTTATCACTGTTTCCAGTACACTCATCAACGTCTACAGAGAATAAACATTTAAATGTTTACGGGATCTCATTATTATGGAACCATGGTTGATATATGCTATATGCATTTCGAAAAACGTTACGTTTGTGTTAGAGTATTATGTTTACTTCAATTATATTTACATTTATCAACATCTGCATAGAACACACATTTGTATTTTTACGTGATCTCAGTATCAAGGAATGATTGTTAAAGTGGTTGATGCACTATTTTCAGACACGATTTATTTAAAATCTCTCTAAAAAACTTGAAAAAAAAAGAAAAACTTATCAAAAAGCCATGAAAAATAAAGCAGATATGACCTATTGAAAATTGCAAGGAACATAAATGGAGGCGGCCATCTTGGAACGTTGACGTCATCGCGACTTTTTACCATATATGATATATTGACAAAATACACTTTAAAGCAAAGAAAATCAGTGCAAATCGATTAAACATAAATATACAGATGTAAAATGTATAAATTGTATGCTTATTTTTCAATTGCAGTGATTTATTTTGCTTTAGAAGATATTTTGTCAATATGCCAAATACGGTAAAAAGGTGCGATGACGTCATCATTCCAAGGTGGCCGCCTCCATTTATGTTTCTTTGCAAATATTCAATAGGTCATATCTCCTTTATTGTTCATGGCATTTTGATAATTCCTACAGCTGTTTTTCAAGTTTCACAGAGCCATTTAAAATAAATCTTGTTTGAAAATAGTGCATCACCCCCTTTAAAATCTGCACTTTTAATTTGAATAAAAAAATATGTTGTTAACATTATCTTTATATTCTTTAAAAAATTAACATTTTTATGTTTTCAAACATGAGCGAATGCCATGTAGCATCAATTGTTGCACATCAATTAGGGACCATACTAGAGCATTCTATGTGCAGAGGTGTAGTATGTGCTACTAAACAGTTATGGCTACAGTAATTGGATTAGCAAGGTATTTGATAGTTGCAGTATTGATTCCTTGAATGCCATATACTGCATTCGATAATTTTGCAATTATACCAAAATAAATCATACAGTCAGCAACGACATATCTATATAATTAAACGTAGTTTTACATATAATATTTAGCAAACTAGCAATGAAACGCACATTGTTTTGAGTTTGACCTATACTCAAAATATATTGGAATGTTTTCCAAATTAATATCAAAAACTCATATTTAATATTTTCAGTCATATATATATTTTATTTGAAAGTTTATTTGAAACTTAGTAATGTGTCACTACTGTGTTTGTATACACAACGCATGTTATAAAGGACATACGATAGACAGGATATTTATTATGAATTTGTGTTGATATAATTAACGGAAGCTCGCCTCTACAAGTTACACCATCGCCAGTGTATCCACTTTTACAAGCACACGTAAAGGACCCGTCAGTATTTGAACAGGCAGCATTTGCATTACAGTTATCAGTGTTTCCAGAGCACTCATCAATGTCTGCAAAGAATCAACAATTGAATTGTTACAAAAGTGGATCTCAATATCATGAAATGATTGTTGATATCTGCAGATTTAATTTTGAACTAAAAATGTGTCCATGGGACACGGATCCCCACCACCACTTAAAACATTTAGCGAAACACGTAAACTTTGACGATAACATGGCCGTAACTCAATGCATGATCGATTTTGGAGCTGAATCCATATGCACACACTGACATCATAGGTAAGCATCCTATAACGTTCCTAAACAATCGGTTGAAAACTGGGAGGAGATAGACACACAAGATATTTTAACGTAGAATTTAGCGAGAAAAAAGAACGTTACTCCGGTAATAAAAGGTTGATTTTGACTCTGGATCGGTGTGCACGTAAAAATGACAAAAATGGGCCGTTACTCTGGTAATACAATGGGGATTTTGACTCCGGATCGGTATGCACAATTTGACATCATAGGTAAGCATAGGTTGAAAACTGTGGGAAGAGATGTTCGGGACGGACGGACGCTGTTCGGGACGGACGGACGGACGGCCATGGCTAATGCTATATTCCCCCTCACCGTTCGGTGGTGGGGGCATAAAAATAACGATGTTGTTAGCCCTATCGTTGTGTTCATGCTTCTATAAGGTAACAATTTGTGTTTTCAAACGTGAGGGAATGTCATGTATCATCATTGTTTCAAGTCATATCATATCAATAATAAACTACATAGGCATACAGGTGTATTCAATGCTACATGTATTACATATTTAGAGCGGTGTTACTTTCTTAAATGCAATACGTTGTATTCAATACTTGGTTGAGAATAAATATACATGTACCTAAGCAAGTAATAAGCAAATACAGGTATAGCTTAACACCATATAAATGAAATCAGTAGTGCATGTCCAAGTTAGCCCACTAATAGTGAAATGCACCTTTTTTCAGTTTGGTCTCTACCCAAAATCTATTGGAATTTCCGTCAAATTTATATAGAAAATTCATATTTCAGTGGATCAATTTTGTATAATCTAATTTAAAAGTCTATGAAAATCTATGTTAAGTGTTACTAATGTGTTTTTGCGCATGTCGCTCGTTATAAAGGCAATGTGGATTTACTCATGCAATACAGGATGTTATGATTTAGCATCGATACCCACCTGTACAAGTTACCCCATCGCCTGTGTATCCACTGTTACAAGCACACGTAAAGGATCCGTCAGTATTTGTACAGACAGCATTTGCGTGGCAGTTATTATTGCCACTAGTACACTCATTAACGTCTGCAAAGAATAAACACTTGAATTTATCGGGATCGCACTATCATGGAACCATGGTTGATATCTGTTGTCTACATTTCGAAAAGACACATAAGAAACACTTAATGTATGTGTTAGATTGTTGTGTTTACTTCATCTGTGTGTACAGTCATCAACATGCAGAGAATAAACAAGTGATATCAACCTAAATCAAGCAATTACAGATCTAGTATAACGCCATATAATCAAACATATACTGAGCACAAATAAATTTAGCACATACAATGCATGTCATTTCCATAGACGAAATACAGATTCGTGTATGTTCGGGTCAATGATAAAGTTACTTATGGCCAATAATAATGATACAAAGTCATTTGTAAAGAAAGTCGGTGATAAAAATAAAGCAAATATGATACGAACATACTTGTATAGGTTATCGAAATTCGTTCTCATTTCAAAGAAAAGGGAGGTAATTTTAAAATTAAGAAATTTATTATCTGTTCAGGTCTTTAAAGAAATTTATGGGTTAAAAGCCATTCTTTTTAAGAATATGAATTTGTTACAGCATCAGTTAAAATGTTACTACGCTCACATAAATTCCCACTGTCTATAAGCAAGGGTACAAACTCTATATTTCCATTGTATCTATCAAATATTTTAAAAGCAGATCAGTCTACGATGCAATACTAATAAAAATATAATCCCGGCAGCGGTGTCGCAACCAATTAAAATTATTAAAAAACACATCTTACCTATGACCTGATGAATTGATAGAAAGGAAAATCCAGTTAACAATTCTCTTATGTAAATGCAAATTTAACACTTCTGTTACTGTTTTGTCTTGTTCATAAATAAATGCATACAATAGTGTAAGGTGCATCGAGGGATGGCCCTCCGCGGCCCCCATGCACCAAGGACGGTGAGAATAAATGGATCACCAAATTGGTGGTTGAAAATTAAAAAAAAATGGAATGTTTTTATTTGAATATAACAATCGTTTATGAATACATTTCAGCGATTTTTAAACAATGACAGAATGGACAATTATTATCAATGCCAAATATTAAATTTATTCAAAGCAATACGTTTGTATAATGAAATAAATTGTTTTTAATATATGGAAGCTAATTCGCTTAAAAATAATAGATATAACAAATCACATCCTTACCTAGCATTTCTAATATCTTCAAACAATGATATTAATGTTCAAAGGTTTAATATGTGCCCCTAAAAATGTAATGGCTTGCACATTGTTTTCATGCTGGTCTTTAGCCAAAAACTATTTGAATTTCAGTCAAAACTCAGATTTCAGATTTGAATTATAAATATTTTAATTTAAAGTAGCTATCCCACCATCAATATGCTAATTTTACAACATAATGTACCAAGTGCCTTAACCTAATGACGACGAGGTATATTATAATTTACATATGTTGAGAAAACGAACTCTGCAATCTTGTCTTGTCGTGCCCTCAATGGTTTATTCTCGTGTTGCTATGGCTTCTGCCAAGTCATTGAGTACATTCTTGGTGGCTTACTATGCTATTGTTTTCTTGTATTAATATATACAGGAGCATCTTTGTGTTTTACTTACATTGCCTATTAATGTTGTCTTGTTGGTTAGAGAATAATGCATGGCGGGGATTTCTTTATATACACTGTCCCGTGTTATTGGGATGACTGTAGGGTAAGTGTGAGGTTTGGTGCAACTTAGAACCTGGTCTAAACACCCAGCGGCCTTTGTTGCCACTGACCGTTCCAAGGCGGCAGCCCTATTGTCAACCTTTTTGTGTTTGTGACGTCATATGTCGTTATTATTTTATTAACATTGCCATTCATGTTTGTCTTTTTGCCTAATTTTGGTTTCACGCATATGCAATCACGGATAATTTAAGAACCTGCGAATAAATTTATACTTTTAATCGGCACATACACATTACTATATGACATGAAGACCTGTATAGAGTTTTATTGTTTTATTAGTGTAATTTGTTCGTTATTTGACGGGTAACTTCTTTAAAAGTCTACGTAAATCTATGTAATGTGTCACTACTGTGTTTTTGTATATACCGATTGTTATTAAGGCAATGTACATTTCCTCACATGCAAGACAGGATATTATGATTAAGCATCAATATAATTAAAATTCTACGAAAGCTCACCTCTACAAATAACCCCGTTGCCAGTGTATCCACTATTACAAGCACACTTAAAGGATCCGTCAGTATTTGTACTGGCAGCATTTGCGTGACAGTTATCAGTATTTCCAGCACACTCATTAACGTCTGAAAGGAATAAACATTTCATTGTTTACGGGATCTCACTATCATGAAACCATGGTTGATATCTGTTATATGCATTGCGGAAAACGTTAGGTATGTGTTAGATGGTTGTGTTAACACCAAGAGAAAACATCACATCAAATTACATTAATTTTGTTCAATCTCTATGCATATGATCGAATTCTACGTATACATAAAACTAAGTCTATTAGTATGCGGAAAAACTTTCAGATTTTTTTGTGTGGAAAAGAGAAATTTCGATGTTAAAACTATCGTCTACTTCAAGCTTATAAAATTAAAAAACATATAACGCTGTACTTGTTTTTGAGAGAGAACAGGGCATTTATAAACCTGACCTTTCTGACAATTTGTTTTTAACTGTTAATATCTACGTCCATATTTTTAAATTTAAATGTATTCAACATGTGTACACTCATCAAATCAGTAAGTTAAGTTTTACGTTTGTGAAGGACAGTAATACGCTAAGTATGAAATCTAGAACGGTTATAAATCATGTCTTCATATTGGTCTACAACGAATGAGCTGTGCTTGATTTCAGGGTATCAAACATGTCTTCACTATCTTAAAGGGACACACGGCAATCTTGATTGTTTTAAAACTCACGGCGTCTAGCTAGTTTTTCTGCATAACTTGCATTAGTTCAGTCATTAATGTTAATCATAAGAAGAGTATTAAGCAAATTGTATTTGCATATTATTTAATTTTGATATTATTGCACTAATAATATATTTAAGCGTATAGTAGAATAAGACGAAAAAGTGATTACTTAAACATTTTGTTTATTTAATGTAACCAGGTTAAAAAAAAAACATGATCTTGGATAAATAAATCAAGACACCCATTTCACACACTTCATGATTGCCGCGTGTCCATTTAACAGTGTATTGGTTTCTTAATAATGATAACTAGTAACAAATACATACACGTTTGAAAAAGGTACATTACAGTATATGTGTACATGTGTCGATCTTAGTTATACATGAAAACTATGCACATAAACAACTGTAGGAAATGTCCTTAAAACAACAGTATCACTTGAATGCATCTACCTACAAGTTCAATTCAGACCTTCATCTTTGTTGGAATACTTTTGGTAAATTCTAATGTATTTTGGCTATGAGCCTATGTTGTAGGCCTGATTGTCACGACTCATTACAACTGCTGGTGTATCACCGTAAATGAATAAAAGGCCTGCATGAACAACCATTCGGGTTAATACTCGCATGTTTTTAAAATCGCTAATTTATCTTTTATATTGGATTTAGCAATACTCATCGATTTCTCGTCTGATCACAAACTCACCATTTTCACACTGTTGTCCGTTGTAGCCCTCTGAACAACGACAAATGCTTTATATGTGTCCACATGACCCGCCATTGTAACACAAAACATATGTATGCACAAACAAAAATCTTTTCAGCTGTATACACCAATCAAAAAGGCTAAAACATATACACAGCTTATTACAACCAAGTGAAATCGACTACTTCATTCCAGCGAGTCTGCAATGTGTTTATGTAAGTCAGGCAATGATAGTATAGGTATTTGTTTCGATTTCTTTGTTGCAATACCATTAGTGTTATTGCAATAAAAATACTCGCCAGATTACTGCATTATTTAACTGAAATTGAGCTAATTAAAGTGTTTTTAGTTATTTAATTTGGGAGGTGTTTGTACCATATCATAATTTGATTATAAGTTAGTAAGTGTACGAGCGTTAATTATTGTTCAACATAACTGACAAAAGCATACTGCAGTGGAAAGTAATGTAAGCGTTAGGGTTAACTTTGATCATTAGTGTTTTTGCCCTGGGGAAATACTGAATATTTCTATTAAGTGATAATTATGTGATATCCTTTAAAGGTACAACAGGGTCTTTTGGGGGTCTAGGAATCTAACTAAACATTTACAAATATTGATATTTGCTATTGCAAAGGCCCTAAACATAAGCAATAGTGTCTACATTATCCTAACTTATGTACCAGTGTTAATGTAAGCATGTTACTCCAAATGCCATTAAATATAGATGGTGAACTAAAATTGTAGACGTACACTGTTTAACACCACATTTTGACATTTTTATTATGAATCGGAAAATGTTTAAACTTTAGATATTCCTAGAAATATCCTAATGTAACCCATTTAAACAAAAGTAAGCAAAATGGTCCTATAAAAATCACTGCAGCACCCAAACGCAACTGCACCGTAGATCTGCACTGTACCAAAAACAAAGAGCGAATTAACTATACAATGAAAAAGACAATATATAACAGAAAGAGTGAAGATATGGTTACCGACATGTAACTGTCAGTAGGCAATATGGCCCACTGGTTAGCTTAAATCGATTTTAAGTGTACAACAAACTTGCTATTATCCTGTCTTCAGCGTTCAGATTGACAAGACAGTGTAAATAAAAGTACATCCCATCAAAACGAAGTCTCTAACAATAAAGTCCACATCCAGAGACATTAGGAAACGATAGACGTATATGTTATTGTAAAGATATATAAAAATATAGTTAGAAACATCTCAGGATGTATCCAGAAGGGTACTGAACAACCACAGCAGATGCAGCCAAAGAGAAAACCAGTATAGGGTACGACCAGAAAACCCGAGGGACGAAGGTTCATGCATGAACCTCCCGTTACAGGGTTTCAGAAGTTTCAATCTTGGAGCCCCTCTAGGTTTTCCGGTCATGTCACAAGAGAAAAGTGAAGCGTAGTGACTGAATGTAGACGGGACAATCACCATACATAACGTGTGCTGTAATACTAAAGGGTCGTAACCTTTTCTGACGAATTTCCTGATAAATTTTGTAAAGTAGTCGGACAAAACGGTGGACGTCGCCATCTCCATAGGATGGGAAGAAATAACAACATTGATCGCATGCACAGGGAGAAATTTGAGATATGTTTTGTAAATATATATAGCTAGGCGCCCTGCCGTAGTTCGTCCGAAGGTTGTCTGTCCTTGGTAGTTCACAAATATTTCTCCCTATTTATAATTCTGCCTTGTGAACGTGAATCTCTTACGAGATCCCAATTTAGAAAGTTGCCGTAGTGAGTTCAAATTCTCTCCCTTTATTATATTTACTGAATTCACAGTATCCCCAAGATCCGGCACCTTTCATTGTCACTGTCTTAATATAGCTGTGTGTGGTTGAACGCTTAAATGTGGCCCACTCATAGGAGCTATAATTGTATGTATGTATGTATACGTCTAAATGTTAATTGTGCCTCCAGACGAGCGTGTTATGATGTAGAGATACAGTTCATCAACGTGTGTTGCAGCTACCTTTTTTAGTTCGTCCG
Organism: Cyrtodaria siliqua; assembly: GCA_037043455.1. Classification (NCBI taxonomy): domain Eukaryota; kingdom Metazoa; phylum Mollusca; class Bivalvia; order Adapedonta; family Hiatellidae; genus Cyrtodaria; species Cyrtodaria siliqua. The sequence continues at coordinate 66,797 of JAWPHD010007040.1, read as the reverse complement.
AAGGTTGTCTGTCCTTGGTAGTTCACACATGTTTCTCCCTATATATATATATATATATATATATATATATATATATGTAATATATACTAGTCAAAATTCCTAAGTTCCCACCTAAGAATATGTCAATAATATTCTCATTGTTTGGTGTATTTCACGTTTGATTGGAGATATGATTGAATGCAAAATAATGAGTTTAAATCATCTGCACTGATAGCATGAACACATTTTGAAGCTTTCAAATTTAGGAACAGAAAATGCAGCTTTCACAGAGCACAGTCAACCAAAATTAAGCATTTAAAAAACAAACAATTACAATGTTAATAAGCAAGATATGTGACATCATAAACACAAACGGGGTTGACAATAGGACTACCGCCGTAGAACTGTCAGTGGCAAACAGGCCGCTCGGGGTTTAAATGGTTGGTTTACACATATGTTATTTCAATATTTTACAACACTGCAGCATGTATAAATAATAGCATTGGAACGAAAGAAAACAATCTTACAATCAGTTTAATATCGATATGGCGATGTTTTTATTATATATCTTTTTTTGAGTAAAAGGGAAGAAAAACAACTCTATATAGTGATATCTTAGAGAAAAGAAAAAAACGGGTAAACAACAAGAAACTATCGGGTGACAAAGAGTAGAAGGGTAGAGAATGTGTTATATCTGACAACAAGCTAACACTCAGCTAACATTTGAGCTCCTCAGTAACGGAATTAGTATAATAAAAATGGATACTCAATTTAAAAACGTTTACTTGCTAATAGGAAAGTACGCACAGTCTCAAATATAGCCACATTTGTTTGGTGAGACACCAGTGGATTTGGTCAGAGACCAGTGGATTTCCAAAAAGATTTGTTTTCAGTGAAACTGAGCATTAAGGAGCTAGTACATGCATAAGTGCCCCTCTACCCTTTTTGATATATCGCACAATTGATGATACAGACCCAGTTACATTCCAATACCCCACAAATCATTCCGTTTACGTTTCGTTTGCGTTCCGTTTGCGTTCCATTTTTATAAATGCATTGTTTAAAATGCAAATCGTTTGCGTTCTTGAAAGCATTAAGCGGTTATAAACTGCATTCCCGAACGAAACATAATGCCTGAGTTTAAATGCACAAACGGAGAAATGGCATTTGGGTTCTTTCATTCATCGTTTACCAACCGCAACGTCTCTCACTATTAAATGACGGATGATATCCAGTCATGCGATTTTTATCATGAGTCTGCGACTTTTGTTTATGTGAGAATATTGAAGAATGGGTCCATTTGTTGACATTATTTGGTGGTGCACATTGATGATTATTCTCCAAGTTAGTTTCATCAAACATGTAACATATGACACTGTATAACACTACACCGGATGTTTTATCAACATTATTTTAGTTTTATATTGAAATAATATAAAGTCTGTGCTACACAATAAATACAATATTTCTCATCTTGAACATGTTGAATAAGTACAAGAAATCCGCGTATTCATGTCTCGTCCACATTTGCTTTTTCACGTTGCGATGTACCACCCAAGATACAACTATAAGCAAAAATTGAAAGATCTAGTGCATACAGTTTGTGAAAAAGTGACCTAAACGCAAAAGTTGAACGTACAAATATTAAGTTATCTGCCCTTTGCTTGGAGGGTCAAGGTCACTTCCTAATTTGCTTTGTCACGTTGGGATGTACCACCCAAGATACAACTATAAGCAAAGTTTGAAAGGTCTAATGACTACCGTTTGTGAGAAAATGAACTAAACGCAAAACTTGAATGTTGACGCCTTCGACTTCGCCGCCACCGCCGCCACCGCCGGAAAAGCAACACCTATATCTCTTTTTTTCTTTGAAAAGGCGAGGCAAAAAATGAAAGTTAATGTGTAATCGGGCTTTCAGAGATTTTAACAAACCATTTACGTAGTGCGATTCTTTATATTAAAATACTGAAAAACACACTTCTTTTAAACCGATACTTTAATTCAACTCAGAAGGATAATACTAAAAGTTATCTGAAATAGCGAAATGCATTTGCGTTCGTTTTTAAAAACAAAATGCATTTTTGATAATGTATTTCGTTCGTTGCGTTCGTTTTCAGTGTTCAGCGTTTAAAAAATGCATTTATCGTTCATTTTTTAAAACGCTGAAAACAAACGCAACGAACGAAATGCACTTTTAAAATATAGATCGTGCAACGTTAATTCTGTGTTCATTTCCCTTTCATTTTCCGTTCGTTCAGTGTTCGTTCTGCATTTATTTGGGGTACTTGAACGCAACTGGGTCGGTGTAACATACGCATCATTTTAAGTCAGGTTCTATAGTGCACCAAACCTCACTCTTACCCTACTGTCATCCCAATAAAAAGGGACAGTGTAAATAAAAATATCCCCGCCAGGTTATATTCTCTAACAAGGCAGCATTAATTTGTAATAGAAGTATAACACATAGATTACCATGTACACAAAAAACTTAATAAACAAAAGCAAAAAGTTCACAACAAGTACTCAATGAATTGGCAGAAACCAAATCAACAAGAGAATAAACCATTAAGGGTACGACAAGACCAGATTATAGACAAATATCAAACGCTACCGTACTTCGAGGATTTATGTAGACGTCATCACAGTGTCCACAATATGTTCGGTCATCGTACAATGAACGAGGAAAACATAGTGTCGAACTGTAAATGAATCGATCACTAAACATGCAGTGCGTTGCAAAATGATAGGGTATGAAAGTGATTATGACCAAGTATCTCATGAGGTTTGTAAATCACATGACCATAGAAGTCAGGTTTGGATAGTCATTTTCACTGAGGAGTTAGGAAATTACTTTTATATGTTAATAGTAGACTAGTGTTACGATAATATATTTTGCACAGGCTTTTCGAAGTTTATGGTAAAGGTAACCCTGATGGAGTAGTTTCTTACTTATACAAAGACATGAAAGAGTACGAATATTTAAATCCTCAATCTGTCAATTCGACTACAAGCTCTAGAAAAAACGAATAGGTTGAGAAAATAGACCCCATAAAAAGTAGCTCGGAGAATATCCCCATCTCAGTACATTCCCATTGAAGTCGATGTGTTTTCTTGGAAAAAACAGCTTGGTATTTAGGCATTTTTATAAGTAGTTTGATGTAGTGCATCTTTCGATGCTCGTAATTCTAAACATCAGGCCCATCATATCATGCTTTACTAGAATTTCCACTGTAAATTAGTTTGAAAAAGAACATTTCAAAATATTTAATATTGACGCTGACTTATAGATATTATTAATAATTGAATTTCAAACATTATTCAATTAAAATATATATAATTTTGGATTATCAACGTTTCATTTTATTATAGACGTAACATTTGTAATAAATGGGTCAATCTTGTATGGTTTGTTTTTGTATTATTTTCTACGAGTCTTACTTAAGAATTGTAAATCTTTAAGCGAACTTTAATTTATGTTATGTGCTGTATCAGCAAATGTAACGTTTTCATATATAGGAGGGTAACTCTCCAAAGAAGTAACAATTTAAACAAAAAATAAATATTTTGCACACTATTGGTCAAAACAAAATACATATCACACAACTAATTTAAAATATATTTTAACTAAGAACATTAGTCCAGATACAGTCGTGAGAAATTTTGATCAGTGTATATTGAAATACCTTCTTTGCGAGAAAAAGCAAATCCAAGTGAAAATCCAAAACCTCTATTTGGTTTCAAACCATATAGCAGACCAGCGAATTTGACATCCTCAGATACGTGATACAAAGTGTGATTTCCACCGGTCACTTCAACTGTAAGTGTGCTGAAAAAGAGATAAAAGTGTTAACCGACATGCTAGAGGATCAGAAAGTACACTAACGAATTTGCAACTTTTTAAATTCCACTGACCTTTTTATTTAAAAAAATATAAATATGTATTGTGTTCATTTTTTTCTCTCTAATTAGTATTTTTAGCAAACTGACATCTTAACAAGACGCTTGGCTATATCGCTCTGCTGGTTTAAGGCTGTGTGGTATCTCCATAAGTTGATTTGTAATGATCATTGATAACAATTGTCTTAACTATTGTTGGAAATCGAGTGAAACATGTTTCCATGCATGCTCAAATAAATTGTCAGGGTGTGGTGTAAGGAATGTAATAAACAATTCCAGGGACATAACTATGCTATTGCTAATCTAATATTGCTGGTTTTTAAATTTGTACACGCTTTATTCTGTGACAGAAGTAACTTCATGCCATACACATATGTAAGACAAATGGCATGAGTGGTGAGAGGGAGTAGGGCGAGGGTTGTGGTGGTGGTGTGGGGACGGTGTGGGGGCAGGAGGGAGTCATTCATGTTTTGTGATGAGGTCTGCTTCAGATATGGATGTTTTTAAATTTATCAGAGATTTTATTGAAATAAACAATATGAACGAGTTTGGTAAAGATTTGATGTGAGGTAAAGTGTTAACAAAGCAAAGTTAGGTATTTAAAAATAAGTCAAAGACCATATCTCTGCTTATTTTTCTCCGACATGGCTAGTTTTTGAAATTGTCCATGCTTCCGTCTATAATCAAATTAACTTCATTAAATAAAGTATTTAAAACAAATGGATTGGATGGAAGTTAGAGATCGGTCTAGTTACATATAAACAAGACAAATATAGCATTGTTCAGTAAATAAATGTCGGATACCCACTGTCCTGTTTATTGGCAAGTAGAAAGGGTACGTTCGCTCCCACTTCACCAAGTGCAGGACATATCCTACAGTTACAGTACAGTTTTACTATGAATATATCTATTTTTAATTTAATAAATGAATTTTTAGAACTTCATTTTCTAAAGAAAATAGGATTAATACAAAAGCCGAAATGTAGCATACAAGGACCACAAACAACCAAACAAAAAAAGCAAAACACATATCCTTGTAATTGTGATTTATTTTCATGCGTATTTTGGTTAGCTGTGGTCCCTGAATGCTGCGTTTCCTGTTCGACCGTTTTATCTCATTTGACAATAGGGCAACGGTCAGTGGTAAAAATATCTCTGGGGATGAGGGTAGGGGTTAAACCAGGTTCTAGGGTGTACCAAACCGCACCTCTTAACCTATTGTCATTCTAATAAAACTGGACTGTGCAAATAAAAAATCCCCGCCATGCTATATCATCTAACTAAGGCAGCATTAAAAGTATAACACAAATATATGCATGCATATATGAATACAAAAAAAGCATAGAAAGAAGCTACACAGCAAGTACTCATTGGCTTGGCAGAAGCCATATCAATACGAGAATAAACCATTAAGGGCTGGAAAAGACAATATCGAAGACGAACATCAAACACTGTGGCAGGTTTATATGAACCTGAAAACTTCGAAAAAACCTTTACAAAATTGTATTATTGTAACCCTAATCTACTTTTAAAACATAGAAGTAATTTAAGACCTCTCCGGCGACAAAGACTATCACGACCTGATTTCTATGGTGATGTAATTTACAAACTTCGTAATATCCTTGGTCATAATCAACTTCGTAAGTATTGATTAAACTTGTTAAAAAGAATATCAAAAAAAGTTATGACCCTATATTTTGCAACGTACTGCATGTTTAGAGGATTACCCATTTCCAGTTCGCCACTTTGTTTTCCTCGTTCATTGTACGATGACCGAACATATTGTGGACCCTGTGATGACGTCTACCTAAATCCTCAAAGTACGGTAGCGCTTGATGCTGGTCTTAAATCGTGTCTTTCCTCACCCTTAATGGTTTGTTCTCTAGTTGCTCTGACTTCTGCCAAGTCAGTAAGTACTTGCTTATTTCTAGACTTTCGTTTTTTATATTCATATATACATGATCATTTATATGTCATACGATGGCGTCGCCATGACCGAGTGGTTAAGGACGTTGCGTTGTAAACCTTTTCGCCTTTCACCGCTGCGGGTTCGTATCCCACTGGGAGCTCGACTAGTAAGTGAGGAAGTGTCGATTCTTGTGGACGGTGGGAGGTGTACAGTACTAGTTCTACCCGGCAGGGAAAGTGGGTGGTCTGCCCCCACCACAAAAAAAACGAAATCGACCGTCATATAACCTGACCTATGTTGAAAATGACTTAAAACACCATACAAACAAACAAACAAACAAACAAAATGCCATATGTATATTGCCAATTAATGCTGCCTTGTTTGTTAGAGAATATATGATTGCGGGGATAAATCTCGTTTTACTGGGATGACAATAGAATAATAGTGAGGTTTGTTGTATCCTATAATCTGATTTAAATCCCCAGCGGCATTTTTTGCCACTGATCGTTCCAAGGCGGCAGCCCTATTGTCAACCAGTTTATGTTTGTAATATCATATCTTGCATTTCATTCATCTTTTTAATTAATGTTTTTCCTACGCGTGTTTTTGGTTGAATGTGGTCCTTTAATGCTACCTTTCCTGTTCGACATTTATATCTAATTTTCTTTTGATATAAAATATTCTAAAGAGTGATGACCAACAGCTTGGGTAAGAAAACTGAGATGCTGATGTATATTATTACGTGCCACATCACACCATGTTCTTATTTGTTTCATAAAGCATTCATACTTATAAAGGACTTTGACTGCCCTTAATTTTATTTTGGAATATTAATACATGTTTGAAAATAGTAGTTACACAGAATTTCTTTTTACAATCGTTTCAATTGTACAATATATAATTTAACAAATCCGAACTTCCGATACTTATATTTAGTTATCGGTGGTACATTTTCAATGGATTTTGTTTTTTTACTTAATTTTTAATTCGTCGATAAAAGGCTCTGGGTATTGTTTAACCACTCATAGGATATGTTGTCTGCTTTTTAATTAGTCTTTTGACTGTTACTTGTGATACGCAGGCTTCATAACCGCTGCTCCCAACTAAATTCCATTTTGTTTATTTCGCTCTTCGGGGCATAGTATTTTGTTAGATACTTGGACCATACGCCGCTGGACATGGGGTAGGAAAATATATCTATGTCCACCGCCAAATGCATGCCATCTTCGGGATGGTTAAAATTATGTACTATTGATTTTATGAATATTGAGTTCTGATCAACCCGGGACTAGAGGGCATGAGCGGTAGCTAGCATATTTCACTACCGTTCATGAAAAATCAAACCGAGACTGCAAAATTTCGTATGTGTCGTGTTCGGCCGTTTCCAAAGGTCCACTATCATACTCTTTTATATAGCACAGTGGCGTTGCTTGTGCAGTTTGGCGGCAGTAAAACTTCTCCCCGCGCTTGCAATCAGGACTGTTATTCATTCGATCTTTGGAGATCGCTGAGCCCGATACTTATATTTATATTTAGTTATCGGTGGTACATTCAATTTCTCACTCCACTCTCATACTCTTTTTCTACTGTTAAAAAATATTAAACATCATTAGACTGGCATGAAGTATTGCATATTAAATATTAGCACCATGAGCATAGCAAACGCAAACGTGTAGGATAGAAAAGTAACTTGAAGAAAAGGATATAAGTCCAACAGGAAGAGTAGCATTCACAGAATACAGTCGCTCCAACAAGAATTACAATGCACATGTGATTTCTGAAGTTCGTTATTAATAACATTGAAACAAATAAGTCGATTTTCAAACATCGTTGCGACTTAAAACATTAGTGTATAATTGATAAGCGTTCGACGTACATGTACCAGCACTTAAATACATTAATGGTAAACAAACTGCTGTCATGTAAATATCAATTATGTGATACTTTTTTTTCCCTTTTTTACACATTAATATCTTAGAAAATCCAAATATTTAAAACAATTGTGTTGTAACTAATTAGTATAAGTGGTATCTATTAACATGAATACACAAATCAAATGCATACTCAACAAGTTGTTAAGGCTAATTTTATTCGTGACTTCATCAACGTCAGAGAGGCGTTTGACTTTGTATCGTGATTGTATCACTGATACTATTATAGTTAAATATATATTTTTCAAGTAAAAGAAACGATTTATAATGTTCTGCAAATCTAACAGGCTTACATTAGTTTATCCTCTTAAATCCTTTGGAGTAAAACACTGTAATAGTGAACGTAAATATTTATTAGTAACTGTATTGTCATATTTTGCTACTTTCTTCTGTTGTTTATGTACTTTGCTTCCGAAGTATCATCTTTACTCTGTTTATATCTCTAACTATTTACGGTATACGACCAAGGCGAATCAACGTAGAAGTATGAATGCATGATGCTCAAAGGAAGTTCCAGTTCACATAGTATATACCTTCATGAAATGTACATGAGTCTCGCCATGAACAATATGTATTTGGGATATTGAGGTCAAGACACGATTTTGAGGAATATCATGAACTAAATGAGTATATGGCATACATATCACGTGTGTTTGTTGGGGCATGAGAATACATGACAGTATTTTCATTCATTATTTTGGAAGATGTTAAAAGGAAATATTAATGCATGATGACACACTGATGAAGACTCTTTGAAGAATTATATTTCTAACATAAAATACGTTTCGTCACAAGAACGTAAGTACACCATTGGAATATATATTAAACAGGAATAACGTTACCTGCAGATACGCATTTTTACATCGTTTATATAAGATAGCTCAAGTGGCAATTCAAACTATGTACGCCAATTTTGAAATCTCGTAACAAACGATCATTGGACGTAGCGTACACCAAACACATTGTTTTACACGGTTTAAGGCTTGTGCCAAGGCTTAGTGTACGTTATAAACTACAACGTATTAGGCCGTGAGCTAATTGGTATTATCTGAAAGGCACAATTATAATTATAATGCCAACGGATATTTTACCCAGTACCGAAGTATTCAGTAAAACAGAAATAATGGTCAATACGCGTCAAAATTCTCTTGTACAATGACTCTTTGACTCGCTGTCTTCACATTCTTTGGGTTGTGTATTGACTATGTTTTTGTTTCTTTAGCTTTTGGTGCGCCAATGAGGCACAACAGACAATCTTATTCGATTTGAATCCTTTAATAGGAAAGCTTTCGTAAAGAAAGAACATCTAGTCGCGATATATTTTGACTTGGATAAAGCTGACAGGGACTATCACAACCTGACTTCTATGGTGATGCGGTTTATAAACTTCGTAAGATTGTTGGTCATGATCACTTTCATACTATCTTTGTTAAACTTGTTAAAAAGTTTACCAAAAGAGGTTATGACCCTATCATTTTGCAACGTACTGCATGCTTGGTGGTGTACCCTTTTACAGTTCGCCACTATGTTTTTCTCTTTAATTGTACGATGACCGGACAGGCTGTGGACCCTATGATGACGCCTACCTAAAGCCCATTGGGACGGTGGCGTTTGATGTTTGTCTATGATCTTTCCTGTCGTGCCCTTAATGGTTTATACTCTTGTTGCTCTGGCTTCTGCCAAGTCATTGAGTACCTTCATTGTGGCTTTCTAGGCTATTGTTTTTTGTGTATTATATTTACACGAGTATATTTGTGTTTTACTTATATTGCCTATTGATGCTGCCTTGTTGGTTAGAGATTAGATCATGGCGGGGATTTCTTTATTTACACTGTCCTGTTTTAATGGGATGACAGTAGGGTAAATGTGAGATTTGGTGCACCCTAGAACCGGTTTAAACCCCCAGTGGCCTTTGTTGCCACTGACCGTTCCAATGCGGTAGCCCTATTGTCAACCCTTTTGTTTTTGTGATGTCGTTTGCATTTTTTATTACTTTTGCCTTCTCGTTTGTCTGTTTGCGTGTTTGTTTTTGTGTTTTGTGGTTGACTGTCGTCCTTGAATGCTGCTTTCCCTGTCCGATATTTTTATCTTTCTTTATGATACTGCATGATGGAAGTACGGTATTATGAATGATCTTCAAGGCTTGGGTAGACGAAAAGCAGAACAAACTGCCAACTATGTACTGGATTCCTAAATTAAATAAAAATCCGTATAAAACCCGCCTTATTACGAATTCTAGTGCCTGCACCACCACACCATCTCCAAACTTTTAACTTCTTTTCTTACTGCCGTTAAAGATCACGTTAAACAATATTGTGCTAAATCTTATGAAAACTCTGGGATTAATTTGCTTTGGTCTATTAAACATTAAGAGACGTTCTTGATAAAATCTGCAATAAACGTCAAGTTTCATCTATAAGCACTTGTGACTTCTCTACATTATATACAACTTTACCACATCACCGTATCAAAGACAAGCTTATTGCTCTTATTCAAAACAAATTCTTTAGGGAAAATACTACATTTTTGGCCTGAAATAATATTAAAGTGCTTTTTTTACTAACGGCAGTTTAGACAATTACATTATGTGGATTTGCCAATAAGTTTGTGAAGCACTCATCTTCCTATTAGATAATATTTCCGTCAAGTATAGACAAATTGTTGGTATCCCTATGGGTACGAACTGTGCAACCCTTGTCGCAGATTTGTTTTTAAATTACTATGAAAGTGATTTGATGTTGAGTCTTTCGAAAGATGCCAAGTCCTTCACAAGATACCAAGGCAGATGTTATTGAAGCCTTTAATGACACCTCTCGGTATCTGGATGACATATATTTTGTTGCAAAAATATGTTCCATGAAACACTTCTTTATTATTAATAGCTACGCTTTTCATGGCCCTTGGCAGTAAGATCAACGTCAAGGTCACTTACATATTGGTATATTTTGAAAACCAATTTTTTATATAGAACAATCTAGAATATGTCAAAGAAATTGCATTAAAAGTGTTGGAGTTATGCCGTTTGCATACTCCATATTCACTCGTTCGGCATCCACCAAACGATATCGGTAATAAAACTAACTAGCAACTTGTAGGCAGTATCAAATTACAGTTTTTACGCACGTGGCAGAAAAAAGCATTCCACTTACAGGGAATTTAGGTATACAATCAAACAAGCTTTAATACTGAGCATTTTGAAAAAAGTTGGTAAAAAAGAAGCTATGACCATATGAAGGCAATATTGATAATTACTACTTAAGGATGTTGGCTGGGCAAGTTTTGACATCTTCAAGTTTAAACATTTTATTTTTTAAATCATAGTTTTATTTGACAACAGAATTGTTTCATTTTTTCCATTCTAGTAGATATGGGTATAATGTAGGATTTAAGATGGTAACGTACCAAATTTTAAGCAAATTTATTTTTTTCATATTTTTTCCGTCATTTGTGATAATTTTTTGTTGTCAACAAAATAGGGGGTATGGGTAGCTCTGAGTAGAATTTATCCTTTTGCTATAGAATAAATCAGATTTTTGTTTTTCAGTAGTGAAATACAGATATAAAAGTAGATACTGAGCTAATTTTATTTTCGATTTCCATGTCAATATTGTGTGTACAGTATTTTACATTGAAAATGTCAAAATAACTCCAAAATGGGTGTAATTTAAAGAATTTTTAATAAAAAATCATTAGAAGCCTGGTGACCTATATATTTTTTTACTTGTTTTGAGAGAAATGTCATAGGACCTTGACATATACAAGTTTTAAAAAAAGTTGATCATTAGAACATATTTTTTTATCTTGAATTAATGTTTCGGTAAAAACAAAAGTGGGTGGGGTACGGTCCATATATGTTTGCTTTTTAAAGTAAAAAGACGAACGAGGATTACAATTGCTTTTGTATGATTTGAAAGATATGTATATATGTAATCGAAAATTAATTGTTGTTTTTCAATAAACGTAATGTTATGAAAACAATTGTGAAAATGTTCAATGACAATATTTTTCCTCTTTTTAGTGAAATTCTGAAGTTAGAAATATGTGCCTTTTTCAATGACGTCTAGTGGGGAAAAAAGCGTGGTGACCTAGCCTTTTTTTGATAATTTTGAATCTAAATTATGCCAAAGAAGCTTTAAATATGACTCTAAAAAAAATCTCATCACTACGTCCTTCCCCAGCCAACCTCCTTAAGAGCAAAGAAAATCACTAGCTGATAATATGATGCATTATTTCACGTTAGTATACTTATTTTGAATACAGGTGATTTTCTTTCCTATTATTCCTTTATCATATTTATAAATATTCCACATATGGTGATTTAGAACTATGACGTCAGAGTTCTCAAAATGGCGACTTCCATATCCATTTCAGAAGAACCTTATAATGGTCATACATTTTTGTTTATCATTCGATTTTGATATTTCTTTCACCATTTTCCAAATTGTTCAGAACTCTCAAAAATAAAGAATGTTTGACAGTACGCCTACATCCCTTTAAAAGTATAGAAGTATCATTTTGTAAACATTTCAATATTTTAGCATAATTTTATGCTTGAAACATTTTTCAGTTTTAATAGTTTTGTTCCAAAATCAGCATGTAAGGTACTTCTTCTCCTGCTCCTACTCGGGTAAAACTTATCCATAGTCATAATTAAGGTGCAATCATACTTTCGAAAAACATTAGAAACTGCATAAAATATATACCAAGTTAAACTTAAGCTTTTTACAATGTGGAACCGAATTTATTGTTTTGATAATCAGTAAGGCGTTTAAGATATGACGTCGTAAATAATGCATGGTTCGTCACTTTTGACCCCGTTTTTCAGACACCCACTTTTCCAGAAATGTTTGCATATTTTTATTTATACTTGTGCCAGGTCTACTAAATTTTGAGAAAGTATTATAAATTGTTAACGCGATTGTCTGATATAAAAAAAATCATCTGTAAACTTGATCGAAAACAACACTGAACATTTTTGTTTTGTAATTTCTCGTGTTTTATGTAAAATACTGAAAAAAACGTGTCCGAATTTTTGTTGTTGATATTTTTATATGTTTTGTAGTAATTTTAGCGAAATTGAATCGTATCAAGAGAAATAGACCGAGTCCATGTCGTTTTCTGGTTACTGATGCTTTACAAAGTACAACCACTTCACAAAAATACGTAATTTTCTTGCTCCGTACAAACAGACGTCTGCATGCGTTTTTCAGGTAAATGTGTACGACTTTCATGTAATGTTAGTTCGTAATGAAAAACAACAATAACAACAACAAGAAAAACTACTGCAACAACAACAAAAAACACATTATAGAATGCTTGTTTTTTTCTATGTACAATGTATGCATTATTTTCAGAATAAAGAATATGTTGTATGTGGATCGGCGAAATGAACATATGAATTCAAAATCTATAAAAAAAGATATCACCGAAAGTTTTCCGTAAATAACTTTATTAGAAGTCACGACTGGTAAATGCGCAAATCACACGCCGCCGGTGCTATGCTAAAATAAGTTGAGAAACTTCCGTGGCTGGATTTGAGCGCCCGAAATTTACAAAATCAAAGTGTGTTGTCTTGTAATGTTATTACTTGCTGGTCCTTTGGGATCATCAAGCCAATTTTTTGTGACGTATGAAGTAAAATATCGCTTAAGCCGGTGCTAGGAGGCAGGAGAGGCGTTTCACTCTACATTACATCTCATGAACAGACTCAATAAAACCGAGTCTGCTACTTTTATCTCCTGTTTGTGTTTGTTGCTTCCATGGCATCCCGTTTTCAGGTTTATTGTTGGTTCCACAATATTTTCATTTTGCAACAATGTATCAAAATCGAAGATCGCCGTTCTACCTGACTATAATCACAAATGTTACAATACAATTCTTGTTTTGAAATCTGAAAAAATATTGAGTTTTCCCGAAACTCCCGATGAAACGGAAAGGTCCAAAACAAAAGCTGGTAACATACCCTTTCTTTCCATATAGCCAATTGTATCGTTTATGATTAACAGTGACACATTGTTTGATGCAATGTATCCATTACAATACTTTACATAGAACGTATCTTGCGTAAAGAGAGGAAATATGACCAAAATTGCCTGGTGGTAGATGGTGATAGATGGTGCTAGATTTACGGCTTTGGCGTAATATTTGAGCTATTGAAATCTCTATTTTTACATCCTGCAACTGTCTCTTTCAAGACAGTATTATATGCCGATGTGCGCGTTTATGCAGATTTAATAAAATAGTAAAAGTAAAAGGATGACAGTAAGACAAAAAGCCAAGATAAGTGATAGGTATATGTGTTAGGTGTTAAGTAAGTATTTTTAAAGACATATTTTAAAACTGGATAAACAAAATCAATCTCATTAGTCTCAAGGTAGTTGTGTTTATTTGGCCTATCCATTGCTTAAAGCGGAGCAAGTCAGGCAGCACAAGTACATCAGTTCGTAATTTGTTTCACAATACAATTGCCAAATGAAATTAGGGTTGTATGAATTTGACGATATGAGAAAGGATACATGTGGAGGGCATTTTCGTATGCTCAATAAGCTGGACATCGGAACTAAAAGTAGATATAAAAATCGAACAGGAAAAATAGCATTCAAGGATGCCTGCTATCCAGCCGGTCATGTTATCACTGGCAATTTTTAAATTATCGATAAAAGCCTTCGTTTTCTATTTTCTAAAGGTCCTAAATATAAATTACCTTCATTAATTGATTTTAATATACTACTCAAAATTTGCTAAGCATCACCAGTAGTATAGAAACTGGGAGTTCTGGCGCCATTTCCTCCTTCGCGACAAACAATCAAACAGTTATCAAGTTGTCTCCAGTTGATTGCTCTCCGCTTGAAAGAACTTTACCGAAACCCACAGTATCTATTAATTTAGTATGAATAATATCCCAGCGTCTCCTTTTTGTAAATAACTTACTATGCATAATTTATTTTTAAGTTCTTATTTAATATTTTTAATATCCTTAAATGGGACCCAACTATTGAAATCCTCATTGTAACCCTTCCATTTAAGCAATGCTTGTTTCTTTTTGTAATCACGTCGTATTACTTTTTCAATCCTGAATATTTCTTGCTTTGCTTTTATCATTTCTAATTCATAAAAGCTTCCATCAATGTTTTGGTTGTTTAAATCTTTTATTTTGTATGTCACAGGATTTGTGTTTTGAATTTCATCAACAACAAATATTTCTTCAGTCCAATTTGGAGTATAACCTTTTTCAAACATTCTTTTATATTTGCTAATTCTAACCTTGTCTCCTATTTTGAACTTTGGCAAAGCTTTATTAATTTTCATCTTTCCAAACAAGTTGAAATACACTATTCCTTTATTATTTTCATCACTTGCTTCAGTCGGTGTCGTTTTAATACTCCGATGTTTTGTATTATTATACTTATCAACCATCATCTGTAACACGTCTAAATACGTGTTTGTATTGTTTGCTGTGAAATATTTACACATCCTCTCTTTTAATGTTCTGTTAAATCGTTCAATTACCAGGGCTTTTCCAAAATTAAACGTGTGATACATTTTAATATTTTTATCAACAAGGTACTGCTTGAATATTTTATTGTAAAATTCTACTCCCTGATCAACCCACGGCAATTTACATTGTCTTCCCATACTTATGATTTTTTGGAACGCTTTGGTAATTTCTAAACCAGTTTTATTTGGAACCGGCACAACCCAAGCAAATTTATTAAACACATCAATAACAGTAAGCAATTATTTAGTACCTTTATTATACTTTGAAAACGATTGCATATCAACCAAGTCAGCAGACCATATTTTATCAATTTCATTAACAATCACACGGCGTTGAGTGAACTTTCTTTGTTAGGCTTATGAAGTTCATCTGCTAATGTGTCAGTCCATTTCAACGACTTTTCTCGTTTTTTTGGCGCTCCAAAACCAAGTTTGTATTTAGTACTAATAACCGGCTTAACAATTAAATTTTTAGCGATTTTTTTCCCCAAGTGATTTAGACATACTTGTTTTTAAACCGGCCAACATGCTTTTATCACACATTGATTTATTACTAGGATTTTTGTCATAACAATAATCATGCTCTTTGCAAACAGCATCTAACTCATTTGCTGGTTTTCCGATATCAAGTGGGTTACCCGGACCGCAATATTTATAACTAGGAATTGTTAACCCCTTTTTAGGCAATAACGTAACACTTTATGAATATCAATATTTTCAAATTGTGTACTTTTAACAAACTGTGTTTTGGTAATACCACAAGACGCACATTTTGCTTTTAACATTATTTTACCATTTTGTGTCAATATATACTGAGGATTAACATTTTCAGTAACCATCTTTTCTTTAATACAGTAACTCATATATAAATAAGATTAGACTAAACTTCGTTTAGCCTAAACTTTGTTTACAAAATATGATTTTATAATGTTTTCATTTTCTATTGGCTTTTAAGGTTTTAGCATTTTATAAAGTACATCATAAATCTTATGTCCAACTTGTAACTTGTTAATGAAGAATAAACAGAAATATCCACACAAGACATTTGTTTTATCTTGATACTGAATAGTGTTGTATTTTATATTAGGCATGTATGTTAAAACTTCTTTTGGCGGATTTAGGCCAAACGGATCAAAATAATACTCATTGCAGTAACAAGTCCAGTGTGTATCTGGTCCAGTATAATCATCAAGATTAATAATACCGCATTCTTGTTTATTTTGATTTGTCGGTAATTTGTTCTTGCTAAACACACCTCTGATTTTTTGTATAGCTAACTGCTTAACCCACTTTATTATGTCTAAGTTAGAGATAGGCTCGTTTTTGAAAATTTACTTTTTTTACGAATGGGATACTTCTATATGGTCTAATTTGTGAGTCTACTTGCAAACAATTTCCACGATCAACTCTTAATCTTTTTCCTTTTCTACCTAGTTGTAAACTTTTTCCAGTTAAACCACTAATAAGAGATCCAATCGATGGAATTCCTAATGATGCAAGCAGTCCAAGAAATCCTCCATCTTGTCGTTGCTGCTTCGTCAAGGTAGTAGGACAACAACCTTTAGACTTTATTATCTTGTTTCTTTGTGCAAGTGTTAATTTATTTGATCCAAGAATTGTTTGTTTGTTGTCACTAGGAATAGTTACCATCCCATTTCCAAATAGTTTGCCAATGCCAGTACTTGCCAGACCACTCAGTGCCCCTGTTGCTAGTGGTGCTAATACCTTTGGAGCGAGTCTAGCAACTGTTGGTAATATTGTTTTAGTCAACAAACCAGCTAATGCTCCCAAAAAGTCGCCATTTTTAGACTGAGATCTCATTTGTGTTTTTGATATATTTATATGTAACCCGCGTCCGTCGTTTATTGCCTTTTTAATATTTTTAATTTGAGTTGTTGTTAACAACAAAGGAAAATCTCCGCTTAGTTGGTTATTTTTTAACCTAATTGTTAATTCACTTTTGTTCTGTTTAGCCTATGCTAAACTTTGTTTCTGACCATCTGTTAAATTTACTGAATAATTTTGGTAAGTCATATATATTATAAGTTAGATTAAATAATAATTAGTTAATTTCCGATAGTAGTAGTAGCAACATTTTCCTCGTATAAGACTAAAGCATAAACTATATATTGGGCAGCAGGAAGTATATTTAATTTATATCTTAAATTTAGTTGTTTTGAATCAACACAGACTTCTTCTTTACCTTTGCACCTTAAATCAAAATATATCATACCAAAAAGATTTTCAAAATTACTTGTATTGAGTAAAGTTCCAGTGGTTTTTATCATTTTGTTTGTAAGAATAATTAATAACATCTCTAAATATTCTGGTGATATTATCATAACTGTATTCAGTCTCTGGATGATAAATTCCGTTTCAAAATTCCAATCTAGCTGATTGTAAACAGCAATTAGTATTATCAGCATTTAGTTTAAAAGTATCTAAAAGATGAGGATTTTGTGTTTGAGAAGAACTCGTGTCGGCCCTTTGCAAATAATCAAAAACATGTTTATGATTTTTAACACCAGCCGTTAATCTAAATACGGACTCGGTCGCTTGGCTACTTCCACTTTCTTGTATCATTTCACGAAGGTAAGTCCATCTTGTTTTTGTCATGTGATTTGCCATTACATAATCTATTCCATCTGAGTTAAATATCATTATAGGTATCCATAAAACTAATTTATTAATAACTACTCGACCATCATCACCACTTGATTTCAAAATTAGCACATTATCATCTGTCAGTTGCAAGCTAATTTGAATCTGACTAGGAGGAAGCATGTTAATATCTAAAGCTTCAAAGAAGGAATATTTGTTTAGTGGAATTATGGATTTAACTTTTAAGCATGACGAATAAAAAAATTCCTTATTATAAGCATCTTTGTCCTTTCGAGGTTCTGCATGGCCATTATCATCTAAATAAAAGAATTCGTTTGCTCCGGTTGTTCCTACATAATCGCCAGACATTTCCAGTAAACTTTTAACGTTAACAAATCTGTGAAGATTATTTCCATCGTAAACTAGTTTTCCATTTTGCTTTACTTGAATTTGATTGATTAATGAACCTGCATCGTTAATTAAAGCAATTCTGTTTGCGTCTGCCAAAGCAGCTCCATCAGCAAGCTTGTCTACTTGAAAACTGATTTCAAAATATGCGTTATACCAATCAAAGTGAGAACTTCTATCATTCATTGCAAATTGATAACCGCTTTTCATTTGTTTAGTAGCATTTCCGAGTAATACTACAGGAGTATCTAATTGAATAGGTACATATTCGTATCGGGTATTATATATTTCACTTCTAAACATCTGTATATACTATTAATTCGATTATTTTTTATTAAGTAATCGATTAATTCTTGTATGAACATTTGTACTTTTTGGTTCCCCTCCCGGAAAGTAATCTATTAATTCTTGCATGAACATTTGTACTTTTGGTTCCCCCCCCCCCCCCCCCCCCCGGAAAGTATTCTATTAACTCTTGTATGTACATCTTCTTCGATTATATTATCAGCTACAACTTTAGCTACATCTTTTGTGGCACCTTTTGTAAGTTCTTTTAAAATTATCTCACCTTTTGGTTTAGGTTTCACAACTGAAACTAACTTACCAGCAGCCATTTTTCCTACTTTATCTCCAAGTTTTTTAGAACCACTTTCTATGATTTGTTTACCAGCAGTTTCTAATGCCTTCTTGCCTGCTGTTTTCACAGACTCACTATATATCTTTGAGCCAACCTTTGAAAAAATGTCAAATATGCCAGCTCCAGTTAATCGGTCAACTTTAGTATATGTTCCCGTTCTGGTGTCATAAACTTTTTTAAATGTATAATATAACATATATTACATTTATTCTTTTAAAACAAATCGGTATGATGTATGAACTCCATTAAAATTAATAATTTTACCGGAGAAATCGGTAATGTAATTATTAATACTGTTAATGATCGTTTTGTTTACTTCGCAGTACCCGACTCTTATTGGTTCATCTTTAAAAGGATACGACCTTGTAAGATCAGCTGTACTTATTTCATAAATAACATCCCCGTATGATCCATCAACAATAGAATTACTTATCAAATCACAGTGGATGTACAATGTATCGATAGAATGTGTTATGTTTGGTGTTACAGTTCAAAATTTAGTTTTTCTAATAACTGCATCTTTGTCAAACCCAATTCAAGTGTGAAAGTTTGATGCTCTTAAATCAAGTATGAAATTATTATGAATGGTAACTAAACATTTGAAACTTAATAAATCAAACTCAATTTTTATTGGGACATGTGAGTCATCGGTTAAATCACCGTTTACAGTCAATGTTTCTTTTATATAATTATCGATATCAGCATAACTGTAATTTCCATTTGTAAAACTAATAGTTTTCCTATCTGTTCCATTGTGATACCTTATCACTTTGTTATTCAAATCTTCACTAATATTATACCATGAGTAAGTCATGAAATTAATCTTATCGAGTCCAATGCTATACTGTTTGTTCTTACCTAATATTAATGGTCTGGCAAATACAGTTGTAAAATTACTCGGTGTATTTGAGCTATTAATTATTGACCCCTTTTTGATGATAATTCAATTTTTGTTCCATTTAATATAGGATAGATTAAATGAAATGCTTAAGTAGCTTTAACTACTTAAGTTCCATTATACATATAAGTAGGCAATATTGATTGTCAAAATTAATCACCTTTGTAAAACATTTTAAAACTAGATTTTTCAAAATTGAAAACTTGAGTAGTGTCCTTTTGTATGATTGGGGTAAAAAAAAAAGTTGCTTTTTATTTCAAAATGTAATTCGTATTTTTCTTTTAGTATTCGTTTTTCACCTTCTATTTTTGGATAAAAAAACTTACGATGATTGATGAAAGCAAAATAAAGTACATCTGCTCCTTTATAAGTAAAATCTATTTCAAATACATAACGTCCGGCTTTAACAATTTCTTAAGAAAACCACCACGTTTGTTTCTTTCAAGCGGTTTTCGCGTTGGATATGATACATAGCCATTGTTATCGCCCATAATGCTTATTCCATCTATTGTAGCTTCAAGAATTAGAATTCGACTTAAATAGTCTACTTTTACTTTCAACTCATCAGTTATACCAGTCGGCTATCATACTTTTTATTATACTCTTTAAGAGAAGCTATTTCGCCATCAAAAGCTTTTCTTCTTTCATCCTGGGCAGCTTTTAATTGCTTCGAAACACCATCAATAGCAGTCTCAAGTTTATTAGTGTCAACCAGTGGAGACTGCTCTGAGCAACAGAGCAGTCTCCAGCGTCTTGCTGCCAACCATTTTCTTTTTGATATCTTCAAACTCTTTGCTGATACCGGCAACGTTAGTGTTTATCTGTTCATTTAATATTTTAATTTGAGTTATTTCGGTAGTAAATTTAAAGCAGTTCTCATTTGTTTTGAAGCATCAGCAATAGCAGTTTCCAGTTCATTATTGTCAACCATTTGTTTATTGATTTCCTTAATTCCTTAATATCTTCCGATCCATCTTCTTTCTTCAGACAGAGTGCTTAGGCCAAAACCTACCAGACCCGCAGATGATATATTTGAAAAAATAAAACAAAAACGTGCTTCAATTGATCCCGAGGAAGAAAAAATAGCAGAAATTGAAAAAGAATGGGAAGAAGAAGAACTAGAAAAAGAATGGGAAGAAGAAATAGAAAAAGAATGGGAAAAAGAAGAACTTGCTGCGAGGCCTAAGGAACCCAAACCGGTTTATGATGTTAACTTGAATGCTGGCATGAATAAAGACATACTTGATAAGTATGATTTGCCAATAACAACTGAAATACCAGGTATTACTGATGGGAGTGCTGATTATGATAAATATATTAAAAAGGCTAAACAGTTAGTACGCAAAGGAATGTTTCCCAAAATAAGAGATCTAGACACACAGATAAACAACCTGAGCATGAGCAGACTTGGGTAGAGGTTCAAAAATGCGAGAGACGACAAAACTAAAAACGGCATTTCAATATTAATGGTTAACACCAAGTTTCGCGAACGAATATTAACTCAGCAAAAACATAAGCGCGATGCACTGGCTGTTGAAATAAGAGCCATAGATGTTTACATAGAGAAGTTGCCTGAGCGAATTCGAACAGCTAGCGAAACTATACTAAAGACTGGTAAAAGGATGCAACAAAATAAAAATTCCTACAAAGTCGACAAAGATGGTCATTACGGTATGTTACAAATTGATTTACCTAAGCTTGTTGGCCATCACAAACTTATTGCCAAACAAGGAGAAGCAGTTCTGCTAGACCTAAAAGTAGAATATGATTTTATAGACTTTATAACAAAGCGTTACAATAATAAAAAAACGTATTCAAAGCTGTCTCAGAATGCTTTTAAGGAACTAACAGAATTATCCGATTTACCAATTCATAAAGGTTCTTCAAAGTTTAAAAAGATCTTAGGTGGTTGTGCTGATGTTGAATATTACAATAGTTCTGATGATTTGGTTAATGATCTGGAGTTAGTATGCGGAAGTATTGAATCAGGAAATAATAGCCCACAGCTAATAAATAAAGGTATTAGCATAATCGATGAACTATTAAAAATAGGTAAAATATCACCCAAAGAACATGAGCAACTATTTTCTGAATTTGTTGATTAAATTATTGTCTAACTGTAATTATACATGAAAACCAAAGAAGATTTAATTGATCAATTGACACGACTTGTGGCTACATGCGTAGTTATCAATTATGCGGCATCATAAACACAACATTACAAATTGTTAGTGGAATAATTGGTTGTACTGCCGTATTGGCATTGGTTCCGGCAATTCCTGTTTTCGTGGCTGTAGTTGGCACAGTTCCTCCAGTAGTTGCTGTTTTAGCGAGCAAAACAAGAATAGCAGAAAAAAAGACTTTGTTGAAAACACATCATAGCAGTTTTAAACATCTTCTTTCATATGTCCAAACAACCATGGACTAGCAAATGACGAAGCGGTAATCAGAATTGCCTTTAATAAAATGTTAGAAATTCAAAAGAATGATAACTTTACAGAACCTCTGGAAATGTATTTAAAAATTGTACAACCTTAATGGATTAAGCTAGTAGAGATGCTCCTACGAAGCATCTAGTCGTAATTCTTTTTCAACTTGTTTCCATATCCTATCGTACTTTTCTCTAGTAGATTTTGTTTTAATCGGTTTTGTTTCTTTTTTTATTTTCTGAAAAATGTATTCAAATTTGATTGATCTATTTCGACCCTCTAGTTTATCCAAAACCTTTGTAATTTTGTAGAACAAATCTTCAAATCTTTGCCTATTTGTAAAAGACAAATCATATTCTACCAAGTATTTATCCAAATGGTACTTTCTGTGGTAAATAGTTTTCTTTCGGTTGTAGTTGTAACCTGCAATAAGATTGTAACCGTTGTGGGCTCCACAATTAAGACAAATACGCTCGTTATCGAGAACATCATAAGTACCATTACAATTAATACATGCATTAGAGCATTTGTAACACAGCTTGGTTTTGACACAATATTTACAAAGCTTCTCTTTATTAGCCATGCAAAATAAGATGCAATCTAAACATACTCCAAGGGGATCAATAATATCCAAAACTCTTTCACAATATTTGCAATTTATTATATTATAATATAGCATTATATTTGTTTAAAATATAAGCTTAAAAATATTATCTCATGTAATATTATATAAATGGAACCCATAGAAAAGAAAATCAAAAACTTTAAGGAAAATCAAATGATGTGTGCTCGAATAGTCGATTTTAAAAATATGACTAAACTTGACAAAGAGTTAATAGTTTTTACAAACTTTCAAGATCTGACTGAAAGAATTATAACCATGGCACAACCACTAAAATTACCATGGAACATAAAAAACCCAGATATAAACAGGTTGCATGCTTTTTATAAAAAACAAATTTAATCAGCAACTCGTGGTTTTGTAACTGAGGATTCTTTTATTCCTTACTACAGCATTTTGTTAGACAAAGGAATTAATATTATTGTTTATGCTGGTTAAATAAAAATAATGTAATCCATAGTATATGAAAAGTTGTGCAGAAACAGTAGCTGACTTTAAGAAGGCTCTTATGATTAAAGCGACAGAGGAGATAGAAGAGTTTAAAAAAATTCACATGAAACGCTTGGAGGAAGCTATTAAATTGAGTGACAGTGACTGGATAATAAAACTATTCACAGACCGGGCGACAAAAGAAAGTAATATTTTTCAAAAACTGAGACCAAGCAGACGCAGTAAACAAAAGGGTCGAGTATTTTAAGAAAAAATAATTAAGGAAAAAAAAGAAAATTTGAGTGATATTGATATTGAATGCTATGAAAACTTGAAAACGTTTATTAAAAACTTGAAATTAAATAATATAATATAATCTATAGTATATGGGAAATTATGCAGCAGAAGAAATTAAACATTTTGATGAAGGAAAAAATATACTATTTGGAATAGTTGCCTTTGAAAAGGCTCTCATAGATAAAACAAAAGAGCATATTGATGATTATAGGGACATTTTTTTGAGACGCTTGGAAAAATATATTGCGTCTTTTAAAAAAGATTGGACGACTGGACTTTTGGAAAAATCAATTTTGGAGAAAAGTTCTAATTAATGGATGATTTATATGCGTGTCAAAGATAATAGATGATAATGAAAATCATGAAAATCAAAGATTTTAGTACCATTCCCGTTAAAAAAATAAAATTGTTATTTAATTAGTCTTAAAAAAATAATCTTATGTAATATTATATAATGGTTAGAAAAGTTGTGGAAATTGTAAATTCACCAAAACAATATAGCAAAGTCATGGAAATTGAAAAAACACCAAAACAATATAGCAAAGTTTTTCCAGTTAATATTATAATGGGACGAAAGCCCAATTAAGCAACTTTGGTTTACAAAACCACTTGTTAAAGATGTACTTGAAAAGGAATTAGAGCAAATAAACGGTCTTAAAATGAATGTTACTTTAAAAGTTTCTTTAAATAAGGTAGCACATGATAAAGAAAAATAAGTAAAATAACCACTTATAAAACAGCTTATTTTGCTTCCAAAGCATTATTAATTTCACTAAAATTGATGATGCGCTGAAGCATCTCTTGAAATTCTGGAGAAAATTGGCAATTGGCTTTCTGAAGGAAGTGGTTGGACAATTACATCAGTTGATGCGCACTACATAAATCGAGTAAAGTATAAGCCTTTGCGAGGTAGCTCATATTTAGATTTGCCGAAAGAACTTGCTTCCTAAAAAGGATTGATAAATATAAAAAATGAAGATAATGAATGCTTTAGATGGTGTCATTTAGCTTGCAAATTTCCAGCTGCAAAAGATCCCCAAAGAATAACAAAGTACAGAAAGCATATTGGTGATCTTGATTACAAAAAAATAACATTTACTGTTACAATTCAACAAATCCAAAAAATCGAAAAACAAAACAACATTTTTTTTAACATATTTGGGTATGAAGATAATCAAAATAATCGTGTAATTCGCTTTTGATCACCGAAAAAGAAAAAAATCATTATGTATGGATAAAAAAATTTAACAGTTTGATGTATAATCAAACAGCACACTATGGAACAAAATGGTTTCGTAAAACATGCTTGCAGTGCTTTACATTAGAAAGGGTGTTAAAAAAGCATGAGCCTGATTGTCTTTCACTTAACGAAAAACAAGCAATAAAAATGCCAAACAAAGATGAAAAAGTTTATTTTAAAAACTACGACAGGCAGCTAATGGTTGCATTTGTTATATATGCTGATTTTGAAGCAGTAACCGAAAGTATTTCTTCAGCATCCAACAATCCTAAAACATCATATACAGAAGCATATCAAAAACATACAGATTGCAGTTATGGGTATAAGGTTGTTTGTTGTTATGATGATCAATATTCAAAACCAGTTGTAACGTACAGAGAACCAAATGCTGTTTACAAGTTTTTAGAAAAAATGATAGAAGAAGAAAAGTGGTGCAAAAAAACTATGGATGCACATTTTAAGAAAGATTTGGTGATGTCGCCGGAAGAAGAAACTAATTTCAAAGAATCTAAATCATGCCATATTTGCGGTAATGGCTTTGTAAAAACACTCAAAAAATGGGACGCGGGTCGTACAGCAGCATATGAAACTCTCTTAGAAAAGTTAGAGATCATTGCCATATAACTGGAAAGTATAGGGGAAGCGTTCACGATATATGTAATATTAATTTCAGGCTGACTAAAAAATGCCTGTTGTGTTTCATAACTTGAGAGGATATGATTCTCACTTTATAATGCAGCACATCGGAAAGTTTAAAAAAGAAATAAATGTTATACCGAATAACATGGAAAAGTACATGGCTTATATGTTAGGAAAAAGTTTAGTGTTTATTGACAGTTTCTAGTTTATGTCTCAATCGCTTGATAATTTAGTCAAAAACATCCCTTCGTTTCAGTATACCTCGCAAGAATACGCTGGCAACGAGCTAGAATTAATAAAAAGAAAAGGCGTTTATCCTTATGATTACATGAACAGTTTTGAACGTTTTAAGGAAGCTAAATTACCTAGCAAAAATAACTTTTATTCTCAATTAAATGATGAGCACATTTCAGATGCAGATTATAAACACGCTAAAAAAATATTAAAAACATTTAAGATTAAAAATATGGGATAATATCATGATCTGTATCTTAAGACTGATGTGCTGTTGCTGACAGATGTTTTTGAAAACTTTAGAAAAATATGCATTGCGTATTACAAATTAGATCCTTGCCATTCTTCAGTAGTCCTGATTTAGCCTGGGATGCATGCCTTAAGATGACTGGTATTCAACTTGACTTAATCACTGATATTGATCAATATTTGTTTGCGGAAAAAGGATTAAGAGGCGGTACAAGTTATATTGCAAACAGATATTCACAGGCTAACAATAAATATATGAAAAACTATGACAAGAAAAAAGAAAGCAAGTACATAATTTATCTTGATTCTAATAACTTGTATGGGTGGGCTATGTTTCAACCGTTGCCTACTGGTAACTTTAAGTGGGTTAATAAGATCAAACAAGGAAAATCAAATTACATTGTTGAGTGTGATATCGAGTATCCCAAGAAACTGCATGACTCGCATAATGATGATCCTCTTGCCCCAGAAAGTTTAAATATAAAAGATGAGTGATTGTCAGATTATTGTAAAACTTTAAAAAAAAAAAAAGATAAATTTAGGATCTAGTAAAGCTAACAAACTTGTTACAACACTAAAAAATAAAGAAAAGTATGTTGTGTATTACAGAAACTTAAAACTGTATAAGAAGCTTGGATTGAAGGTAACACAAATACACCAAATACTACAGTTTGATGAATCAAAGTGGTTAAAGACATGCATAGACTTTAATACTGCGAAGAGAACAGCTGGTAAAAATGCTTTTGAAAAGGATTTTTTCAAACTGATGAACAATTCAGGTTTTGGTAAAATTATGGAAAATTTGAGAAAAAGAATTAATGTTAAATTAACTCACGACGAGGAGGTCCTTTTAAAATATGCAGCAAGACCTTCATTTATTTCTTGTAAAATATTTAATGAAAATTTATTTGCTATAAACAGAATGAAAGAAAGACTAGTTTTAAATCGTCCTTGTTATGTTGGCATGTGTATTTTAGACTTGTCAAAATATTTGATACATGATTTCCATTACAACTTTATCAAAAATAAATATGATAAAAAAGCTAAATTATTATTTACTGACACTGATTCCATGTACTACGAAATAAAGACAAAAGATGTGTATGTAGACTTTTACAATAAAGAACTTTTTGATAATTGTGATTATGATTCAAAAAGTAAGTTTCATTTTAATGATAATAAACAGGTTATTGGCAAAATGAAAGATGAAACTTGTGGTATACCTATTGTTGAATATGTTGGACTACGAAGTAAACTATATTCGTATATGTTAGATAATGAGGTTAGTACAAAAAATGCAAGGGTGCTAAAAACTGTGTTGTTAAAAAAAATATAACGCAAGATAATTATAAAGAGATTTTGTTTACTAGAAATGGACAAGATACATTAGCATGCAAGTAAAATACTCCATGGTAAAATACGATATGTGTAGCGATGAAAAAGACTACTGTCCGGTTCCGTCCGACTTTGCTTAATGAATTGCAAATGTTTTAGTTTCTTACAAAAAGGAGACGGTGGGATATTATTCATACTAAATTAATAGATACTGAGGGGTTAGGTAAAGTTCTTCCTAAAGTTCTTCCTAAGCGGAGGGCAATCAACTGGAGACAACTTGATAACTGTTTGATTGTTTGAAATTGCGCCAGAACTCCCAGTTTCTATACTACTTTCACATTTTTGCTGTCTAAATTTCTTGCTGAAATAAATAGCATTATTTCTATTTTACATGAAATTATTTAGGGCAGTGTATGGTCATATGATCTTATGACTTGATTCAAATTGTGGAATTGTTGAAGTATCAATGAAATGAATATCGTTATTGTGAATTAATTTCTAATAAAATGATATGGAAGAATAAAAGTGTTCCTTAGAAAATTTTCAGTAGTATACTTGCCGTGTTCAGATTGCTGAATCTGCTGACATCTTTACTGCTAAATGGTGCCTTCGAGAAAAGGCAGATATTCAAGCGCTGAATGATTGGAATAAACAAATTCTTAAAATCATGGATACTAAAATAAAGTTCTATACATCTAATCCATCATTATTACCACCTAGACCGATGTTTACGTTTCGTCATCTGAAGAAAGGGATCCAGGATTTTCATACTAAATATGTCTTAGTTCCTGCTGACAAAGCCTCTAATAATATTATTATTTGACGGCTATATTATGTTAATGTTTTAAAAGAGGAACTCGGGAGCACCGACTCGTACAGTCTGATTAACTCAAATGAGAGCGACATTTTACATGTTTTATTCGTGATCATATCGCACATATTTCCAAGTTCGGGATCAAATTGGACGAGAAGCAAAATAAACTCCCTACAATTAACTGGATCCCTACACAAACAGCCTTATAAGTCCGCTTCATTGCAAACTCTAGCGCATGTACAACAACTAATATCTCTAAACTTTTAACATCTTGCCTCATAGCAGTTAAATAGCATGTGAAAACGCATTGTGAGAAAACGTATGAAAACTCTGGTATCAATTTATTCTGGTCAATAATAAATACTGGCGAGGTTCTTAACAAACTACGTAATCTACCTCAAGTGTCATCATTATCTACTGATGACTTTTCTACACTTTACACTACTTTACTGCATAACCTTATAAAAGAAAAACTAATAACTCTTAGATAAAAATATTTTCGCCAGGGAACAAACTACTTTTTAGCCTGTAACAACACTGGGCCATTTTGATACCAACAGTGATCCCAACGGTTACACTTTATGAACTTGTCGACAAGTCTGTGAATCACTATCATTTTTATTAGACAACATTTTTTGTCAGATTTAGGACATGCCGTTTATAGGCAAACCGTTGGCATTCCTATGGGTACTAAATGTGCACCCCTTATTTGTAACTTCATGCTCACCAGCTCTTTGAGAAATCTGGTATTTAAGCTACGAAATATAACGCAGGACATTATTTACATTATAGTCTTCGGGCAGAAAAAAATCATGTTTGCCTTTTCATGGCCCGAACACAAGACCTTCTTTCTTATTTACAGTACGACGTTCTGACCACTGAACTGTAGTGACTTCTTGAGAGCATGGTATCTTTAGTACCATTATTACCATATAGTATGATTCAAAATACGTTTAGCAAATGTGAACGCCCCTCAAGATGTATCAGTGTGATACTACTATGTATAATCAATTGATCTTAATTTCCGGCTAAAAACGTTAATAAGCGGGTGATAAGTTTGCGTGTATGTATGCGCTATAATTATTACGTAACAAAATTTAGTGTTAGAAATGATATTGCATTCAATCAAGATTCCGTGGTATAGTGGTAATACTTTCAAGTATAAAACCTTCATATATTAAAAAGAAAACCGCAAGTTCGAACTCATTTCGGGGCAACAATTGTTTTGATGAAATATATTTGTACAAAGACTAGATAAATGTGATAGTTTAAGCATCGACTTCTGGATTATATATATACTTTTTTGATGTTCATCGAATTTAAAGTACTTCATTTGTGACTTCTGCATATTTAGTATCAGTTTAGGTATATTTCGGTAGCGTTAAGACAAGGCATTTTTAATTTGCATGATATGAGCATGGTCATGAAGGAAACACTTTTGGTTTCATTTTTTTAGATGAGATATGGCCCTTTTTTGACATAGTCGTTCTCAGATAAAATTAATGCATATTTGTATATCGTGTGGGCAATCAGTAGTTGAAGAGACTAACATTCTCCGCGGGGGTATTGTTAAGCCTTTGGCTCCAGTTCTCGTTTAATATAATCACATACTCGTTCTTATATATAAATAATCAAATACCCTAGCCAATAATTATCGTAAATCTCGTATATATGCGACGTTGAAAATAATGAGCAGGAGGTTCGCCTAAAGGGGCATTATATGCCCGTTTGTAAGGCTTTTATGTTCAAAACATATCCTAGTTATCAGGTCTAGATGACACTGACCTTTGACCTTCTAACACAAAAACTGAAAGGGTTGTTGTTTAACCAAGCGCACTATTTG
Organism: Cyrtodaria siliqua; assembly: GCA_037043455.1. Classification (NCBI taxonomy): domain Eukaryota; kingdom Metazoa; phylum Mollusca; class Bivalvia; order Adapedonta; family Hiatellidae; genus Cyrtodaria; species Cyrtodaria siliqua. The sequence goes on along the minus strand of JAWPHD010007040.1, from coordinate 36,909 downwards.
TATACATTTTTAAGTTTTAAGGTCAAACAGTTCGTGAATAAAAGCCGGAAAGTCGTTTTCATGATCAGAAACAGTGGCCGTGACATTTGATTTATTAACCATAAAATCAATAGCGTTTGTTGTTTTAACATGGGTACTATTTTTGTAAAGTTTCGAAATTGTAGGCTTAATAGTTACAAGTTACAGTGGGGAAATGTTTCTCAAGATTCGGTCATCGTTAATCAATATGACCGTGATGACCTACTGAATCAAAAAGCAATGGGCTTCCTCCTCTGACCAACGGCAATGCGCCTATGAAGTTTTATAAAGTCGTCACACGGAATGCATATTGCCACATGAGACTTAAGGGCATTGGCCTTTAACCTACTGACCCCAACAACAATAGCGTAACCTCTCACCAAGGCCTATATACCTAGGAAGTTTCATTCATGAGTGTGTGTGTTATGCTTTCGAAGTTATCACTCTGAATTCGCATTTCCATATTAAGGTCATAACGAGCTTGAACGAGTACAGACTGACCCCACCGCCGTTTTTTAAAACAAATAATAGAGTTACAACTCTCACTAAGGGTAATGAACCAATGAAATTTCACGATGGTGGGTTTATGCTTTCGAAGCTATCACGCATAAAGCATATTTTCATAAATGTCGACATTGACCTATTCTGACTACAAAAGCTATAGGATTCCCCTTGCACCAAGCGAGATGCACAGATGCACCGATGGAATTTCATGAGTGTAATTGTTATGGTTTCAAAGCTATTTAACGGAATGCGTTTTTTCATATAAGGTCATAATGACCTTGACTTTTGGCCTACTGACTCCAAAAATAATAGGCGTTTTTTTCTCTCAGCAAAGGCAATGTACCTATAGAGATTCATGGTGTTATGGTTTTGAAATTATCGCACAAAATGCTTATTTCCATATAAGGTCATGGTGGCCTTGACCTTTGCCTGCTGACCCCAAAAGCAATAGAGTTCCTACTCTCACCAAGGGCAATGTACCTATGACGTTTATAAATGTGAATGCTATGGTTTCGAAGTTATTGCGCATTATGCCAGTTTTTTCTATATAAGGTCATGGCAACCTTGACTTTTGACATACTGATCCAAAAACCAACAGGGTTCGTCCTCTCATCTCTGGTAACGTACAACTAGACGGGTGTTCCGCGGTACACGTGTGTCGCCTGTCAGCGCTTTGTCAGTATAGCAAGGTATTTTGGACCCAGATAAATGACCTTGACAACCTAGCCTGACTAAGTTTTCGTGAAGAAAAAAAAGAGTATTTAACCCATATAATGACCTTCATTGTGACCTTGACCTTTATATGTATGGTCATGTCGATGTTGTCATGATGAGTATATATTGAAAGTTTGATGAAGAAATGTCAAAAAATGACAGTTATAGCCAACGTTAAGTTTTCGTGAAGAAAAAAATGAGTATTTAACCAATATAATGACCTTCACCTTTATATTTTAGTATGGTCATGTCGATGTTGTCATGATGAGTATATATGGAAAGTTTGATGAAGAAATATCAAGAAATAAGAAAGTCATAGCCAACGTTAAGTTTTCGTGACGGACTGACGGAGGGACTGACGGACTGACAGACGGACGACAAAGTGATCCCTATTTATCGCATTTTTCTTCGAAAAGGCGACACAAGAATCAGGAGTGTGTGTGTGTGTGTGTGTGTGTTTGCGTGTGTGTGTGTGTAAATGTTTCGAAATAATCGCGCAGAATGCAGATTTCCATACTAGGTGATGCCGACCATGACCTTTGACCTACTGACGCCAATAACAATACGGTTCCTTCTCTCACATAGGGCAATGTTCATATGAAGTTTCATGAGTGTGGGTGTTATGGTTTCGAATGTTATTTGTTTAGGGACGGACCGACGTACGTACGAACAATACCATTCCATTAAACGTGTTCTTGGGCAAGACACTTTCCCTTAGCCTCGTCCGTCGGATGGGGACGTAAACCGGGCGGTCCCGTGTATCGGTCTATCCTCCGTGCACGTTAAAGAACCATAGGAATCTATTCTATAATAAGAGTAGGGCACTCTTCCCGGATTCCTATGTATTCTTCCCCTCTCTCTGGGGCGGCTCTAAATAACCTATACTGTGTTTATGAGCCGTTAAACAACATTTAATTCAATTCCAAACGGGCGTATTAAAACAGATCCTGATACGATATGTGACACATTATTAAGTGGACTAGAAATAGTTGATAGTTAAACAAGTTTTATGGGATGTATTGATTTTTTGCAAACTATGCTTAATCACATACATAATAAGCATTCCTAAGTGGACTATTAGAAATAATTGATAGTTAAACAAGTATAATGGCTGTATTGACTTTTGCAAACTATGCTTAATCATATACACAATAAGCATTCCTAAGTGGACTATTAGAAATAGTTGATAGTTAAACAAGTTTTATGGGATGTATTGATTTTTTGCAAACTATGCTTAATCACATACACAATAAGCATTCCAATGGATTCAATTAATGTGTGGTATATTCCGACCATGTGTGTAATTAATTACAGATAACGTTAATTTATAGCATACAATCATGCTGATATTAAAGCAGTGTTTTGGTTTATTCGTTTGATATATTAAACAATAAAAGAAAATAGTAACACTTCATAAGATAGTAAACCCTTAAAGCTCGGACTTTTTCCCATATTTTTTCAATGACTTCTGTGAAGAAATTTCAACTTTAAAGTGCGAATTCTAGTATTTAGGTACATTAGAAACAAATTAAAAAGGAACAAAAAATTAAATGAAAGTAATAACTAAACAGTGTCTTACCCATAATTGCTATACGGTTGTGCAATATTCGTCAGTGTTGTCCATGTTCCGGTCACATTTCTCCCGTCCAGCAGTAGTCCACTTGCATATCGTGTATCCATAGTAACGGTCAGTCTGTTGACAAAACCGTGATCCGTTAAAGGTGAAGGGAACACGTAACTGTTTCTGTAATGCCTTACTGCTGGAACTGATGCCATAAATGGATCTCCGTCTATAGCACTGTTTTTTTGGCTAAGGCTGTACAGAACCACACGCACTGGTCTGTCAGTTAGTAAATGTGTCGGATCTGTTTGTAGCAAAAGTTCATGCATTCCATTAAAGAGCCTGTTGACATAGTGAGCATTATTGACATATGTCAGATTTACGGTTGTAGTTTCATAATCGGCAAATACTCTGATTATTTAGCCTTTCCTTGGTGGCAGTGGCGGGGCGATGAATTCCTTGCCCCAGTATTCAACTGGGATAGGAGAATCGAGCAGTGGGTCACATGAACCACTGCCGAAAGGTATTACAGCACACTCATTTCCACTGACAACTGATACAGGTTTGTTACTCGTTATTATTACTCCAGAAAGGTCTGTAGTACGTTCTTCATTATAACTTTCCAAATAGTCAAGAGTATGCTGTACATGAGTATGACCGTCGTTATCTGTGATGTTGATTGAGGTTCCATTTTCCAACGCGGTTATAATGACATCGTTAGTGACACCGCTGTAACAAAACGAGTAAAACGGATACTACAACGCTTTATGCGGAACATGACAATATGTATGAGCGTATTAACGGAACATGACAATATGTATGAGCGTATTAGCGTTGTTTGCATTTCATTTGAAAATGTAAGCAAATAACTTACTGTACGATGATAATACAAGGGCTTTCGGAGAACAGCGCAGCTCGGCTATTCGATTTTCAGAGAATAATAAATTATATAGCCAGTATATACCTTCAGAAAACAAGGCTAAGACAACAAAGTGGGGGTGGGATTGGGGTCGGGGCGGGTATAGAAACTCGGGCGGATATAAAATGATTGTTAGAATCTCATACAAATGATAGTTAAATTTGGGGCAGTGTGTGAAATTTTTATTATTTTCATCAGTTTGAATAAAAAATTGCTGTCATTTTAAAGAAATTTGTGGTCGAAAGGCAACTCGGGGAGGGAGGGGATATCTGGCAATTTTTATTGTGGCCTCATTTCAGTTTTTTTTATTGATATTTCATTTGTGTATCTGAATTTAATCTAAATTGTTTTATATGTAAATGGCAATTTAAAAAAAATAATATCCAAATAATTGAAGATACAATGAAAACAATTCCCCTCACCCTGTCCTCCATGTGTGGGGAACCCATAAACCACAATGGAGGCAGGGCGGAGGCGCATCATTGATATAGGTGTATATTTGATAAAACAAAACAACACAGACATAACTTATGAAAACAAAAAAAAAACACATTCGGGTGGTGGTGATGATGGGATGGTTGGGGGTGGGGTGCGAAACATAGTTATAAACTGATCAAACAAAACAACACAGATATACATTCTGCAAAAACAAACAAAAAAACTCTTTCGGGTGGTGGTGATGATAGCGTGGTCGGATGGTTGGGGGTGGGGGTGAAACATATTGATCAACTGATAAAACAAAACAACACAGAGATATGTAAAACAAAATTAAACACATAAATACATTCGGGTGGTGGTGATGATGAATACATTTTGGTGGTGGTGATGATGAGGTGGGGGATGGTTAGGGGATGGGAGTGTGGGGGTAACATAGCTATATGTGTAAAAATTGATCAAAACATCACAGAAATTTGTAAAAAAAATAACTAAAAGAAATAACAATAATAAAAAAATCGAGTTTCGAGTGTGGGGTGGTTTGGTGGTGGTGGTTGTTGTGGTGGTGGTGGTGGGTGGGGTGGGGGAGGGGAGGGTGGGGGCAACATAGCGATATGTGTAAGAATTGACCAAAACAACACAGAAATATGTCAAAAATAATAAATATATGAAAAGGGCGTCGTCGTTGGGGAGAGGAAGGAGCCCATGCCAAAATATATGTGAAGTATGAATAAGATGCATAATGCTATAAGAAATCCCAACCAAAATTATAGATATATTACAACAGCTTACACGTAAACCTTGATCTGCCTTTATTGCACATGTTATGGCCCATCACAATTTGGGTTGCATATGAGCCCAGAATTTGCAGAAGACAAAATTACTTATGCAACCCTTTACTATAAGGAAACCAATTCCCAAATTTAGTTGAGCTAGGACAAGACATGTAAGAGATATAGACCTGTAAACACCGCTTACACGCAAAATTGTATGTGATCAGAATTTGGGTTCCACGGGAGCCCATGGGTTACAGGAACCAAAATTGCTTATGCAGCCCTTAAGATAATGCTATAAGAAAGCCCATGGCCAAATTTGGTTGTGGTATGATAAGCAATGCAAGAGACAAAGACTTGTAAACACAACTTACCCGCGAACCTTGATTTGGGACGCCGACGCCGACGCCAGGGTGATTACATAAGCTCTCTTATTTATCAAATAATCGAGCTAAAACATTTTGAATTGAAACCATTAGCAAAGTATCATTCGTGTATTCAGAGTCGATGTATTACATTAAAAGAGTGTACAGTGATGACAGGAACTATATTCTCGAGTTGATTTAAACAATATTTTATTCAGGAACTGTGGTGAACAATATGTCGTATAATACATGGATAGAATTTAAAAACAAGCTTTCGATGAAAACTTATATAAATGAATCATCTTAAAACCCTCGTGTTAGTTATCTATACTCTCTCTTCTGCATGGTAGTGGACAATGAAGGCATGTACACGCATATTCAGCTATATAATTAAGCAATAACCAAACATGGGCTCAGAATGACTACTATTGACTTTAATAAACTCGTTGAATAAAAAGATAGGATACTCGGCAAGAGCCTCGTATCCTATCATTTTATCCAACTCGTTTATTAAAATCAATAATACACAGTCACTCATGTAAGATCCTCTATGTTCAACATGACATCAACATCCACGGAAATATAACAAGTTACTCCGACACAATCATATCAATATGTTCAACATGACATCAACATCCACGGTAATATAACAAGTTACTCCGACACATACCAATATGTTCAACATGACATCAACATCCACGGTAATATAACAGAATATATTTAGCAAGTTACTCCGACACATATAAATATGTTCAACATCACATCAACATCCACGGTAATATAATAGAATATATTTGCCATTAAACGAAGCAACCCACTAGATTAAAGGCTATATTTACGTGATAGTTTGTCCCATACAATAACAACATCAATCAAATAAAAACGGATCAGAAAGGCATATATTACCTATAATATGGAATATACGAGGACACTACGTAGTGCTGCAGCAGGATATGCAATGGTAATGCTACGAAGGATGCTGCGAGCCCACTACCATTGTCGTAATATGTCACAAAGACGGCAATGTCAACATCTGATCGGATAACGATTGCCTTTTTCTGAACACCAGAGGTAGTCTGTACAAGAGAAGCAAAATTCGTCCTAGTTTCAAAAGTACCTGAAATATAGATATTAGGCATTTAGCATAACAAAATAATATGGGTTGCTTATAATTATGCAGTATTGTATAGATACGCACAAAATGTATGTGCTCAATATATATGTACTAAAGGAAAGAAACGCATTTCGTGAATTTCCGCTATATATTGCATGTGTAATATGCTGCTGTTAATCGAATGGTACATGCATACGTTATAATTTTCCTTGGGCGCGGAAGCGCTGACGTAGGTGTTTGAGACGAAAAACGCGTCATCTTGACGTGACGTAACACATGGGCGTCCTTGTTTAGAACGGCTTTTGGTCAATAAGTCTCTCCCAGACGTTTAACTAGTCTTGTTATAGTGCATTTATGCCATCAAGATGGACAGACACCATACGCTGCAAAATTCCGTTCAACAGTTATCTGATGGCGTCTTCACGCTCCTGTTTACGTTAACGTAAAGAAAACCTGGATTGTTGATAAATGAAATCGTGCGACAGAAATAAGAAAGTGGCAAGTGTTATCGAGTGTGTGTGTGTGCATGCGTGCTTGTTTGCGTGCGTGCGTTTGTGTGTGTGAAGGAAGGAAAAGTGATAATAACTACGAAGAAATAATACCCTAGGGACATATTTCCCGCTAGCCGAATGTTTTGGAACAGCGCCCCATAGCTATTAGCCGATTTTCTTCGAGTGCATTTCCACGCACATAACGTCGACGTTTTAATGCTTTTAATGACGTCATGTTATATAATAAACTGGACAATGTCAAAGGTTTATGTATCAGTTACACTTTTTGACGTCATTTGCGGTTTAAAACAATATTAATTTAGCTTAAAAATACTTTTTTTTGAAAGTCTCATAGAATCTCCCAAAATCTCGACAAAACAACAAACGTTCTATTTTCCCCAGGCTCTGGTTCAGGATCCGCGTATCATAGCGTAGCGAAGAAATCAGATGCGGGCCGGGTGACCGAGGCTACGGTATGTTCAAAATATTGACATTGACAACGGCACAGAAAATAGTACACTGTTACTTAGCCGTTAGCCGTATGATTTGCGTTGCATGATTGTTAGTTACAACGCAGATGAAGGTTTTATCACTGCTTTCATGTAAATAAACTATAGATGGAGTAATCGGCTAAATGGATGCACAACTTTGAATATAACTTTGATTTTGAGTGCAAAATCGTGTTGGCGGGAATTTGATGCACGTCATGCTAGTATGACGTATTAAACCAGTACGGTGATCTTCGATATACATTCGAGTTATGTTTCGAAGAAACAGCTATACCGAGGGTTGGAATTCTCTATCTGTACCGGATACCCATGATTGATTAGTTTTCTTGCAAATCATTCACATTGTTTGCGTTGACGTCGCCAGTTTAAATTACTAACGTTTGTCATATTCATTTACACAGTGACGTTATTCAACTGTTGACGTTAATTGTTGACGTTATTAACGTCATTGTGGATAAGTATGACTTTTATCTTTCCCCTACGGAATTCTTTTAGTGCCATCAACTTTTCGCCCTGAAGATTTCAAACGACAACTAAAAAATTTGAAGTTTTTTGCGCGATAACCATCACACTCATCTGATAATTATCAAATATAGTTTCAATTTTTCGCTCTAAACCTGTAAACTATAAGCGCGAAAAGTAGAAATTCTAATATTAAGTTTCGACTTTTCGTGGTAGGATAACATTTTAGTAGGATGATTTATCCGGAACGATATATACGGTCTAAACGTTACCAACACACTGAGTGAAAATGTCGAGTGATGCAAGCTTATCTGATATCAATATTTCTCTCAAGGCACACAGGAAGTAAATCACTACGATAACTATGGTATTCATGCCTGGCGTAGTTGAAAGGAGTTCCCAACTATATTTTTTTGTAATAAAATGCCACATGACCCCTACTTTTCTCGGAAGTTTTCTGGAGAGGAAGGTCATATCACTAAGAATATGTAAGTGAACCTTAGTTTGAACTTCATTTTGAAAAATGGCAAACTAGAAAGCTGGAGAAATATTGTACAGGACTCAATGGGATTTCTTTTACTTAAGGTACACCAATAAGACGGCATAATGTGAATTTCCATATTCTCTTGGATTCTTACCTAAACAGTATAGTTCTTGCAACTCATTGACAGTGTGTGCGTTGACGTCGCCAATTACTAACATGTGCCATGTTCATTTACACAGTGACGTCATGCAATTGTTGACGTTATTAACGTCATTGTGGCTAATCATGAATTTTATATTCTTCCTACGGAATCCTGTTAGTGCCATCAACTTTTCGACCTGATGTTCACATTAAAACGTCGAAATTTGGTACTAAATTTCGACTTTTCGCCATAAAAATTTCCAACGACAACTAGAAAACTTGAAGTTTTAGCTAATTATCACGTTAATTTTAACTTCTTTTCGGACTACAATTTACACGAAAGTCAAAATGTTCGACTTTTTGCGTGGTAGTGTGAAACACATAGTGTTATAGATTTCACCGGTTAAATAATGTCATGGTGAAGAGGTAAACATTACAATTTCACCGAGATGGCGTTCGAGGAGTGCACACTTGTACTAGTCTTGATCATCTTCGACGCTTGATTGTAAATACAAACGTCTTGACCGTTTATGCAGAAATATTGCGCCATTTTGAAACCACGTGATCCCCACGCTGTTAAAGATACGTGCGTAAGGACAACGTATGAACATGACGTAAATTCGCCAGTGACATAACATACATAGTCGCGTCAAGGTCATGTTATCATTTTGATTGATTTATTTCAATGATGAACGTTGCATTTCATGTATTTCAATGATTGTTATGGATCTGTGACTGATAACTAGTCCTCAATAAAATGTTATATCAAAGAATGCAAGAGATTTCGGTAATTTATTCTCAAATATGAAATCACGTATTGACAGTGTCAATTTCGTAAAGCTTTCGGGCATTCACAACATCTCGTACACTGCTTCGCAGCATTACTCGAATGTAAATCAAAGGTTTCCATATGTGTTACGTCATCGCGCCTTAGATTCCCGCCAAAAAAAAATTGCATTTAAAATAAAAGTTATCATCCAAAATGTTCAATGTCATTTAGCCGATTGCTCCATCTATAGTTTATTTACATGGGTTAAGTGATAAAACCTTCATCTCTATTGTAAATAAAAACCATGAAACGCAGACATAAATGACACGTGTTGTCGACGGTCATATTGTTTTTACAGCAACAGTGCACTATTTTTTGTGCCGTTGCCTTTCTGCTAACACAATGTCAAGATTTTGAACATACCGAAGCTCGATATACACACGAGGCCGGATCCCAAAGAATGACGGGATTTGCTGAGCGTTCACAATTGACTTTCGCGTCCCCCAACCCCTTCTTCAGCGGCGTTTATTGAACAATATAATACAATAAGCGGAAACGACGTAACGTTCTGTCACGTTCGGTGCAGTTGTCGTTGTGTTGTTTGGCACGCTATTCCTTTCTGATGAGCTCATATGGTCGGAATTTTCTTTACCTTTTCTTCAAAGGTTTTCCTATGTTTTTTCGGTAGATGTCATCACCGTGGAGTTTTTCGAGGCCCATGACTGCAAAGTCCTCATGCGTATGTCCATCGGTATAAAAATGCATCGCCACCGGGTCGTTGTACTTAGTGCGAATTCGTGACAGATTTAGTGGTACAGTGTATCACCTGTCTCTCCGACGTAAACAAGTTTAATTTAGTTTAATAATATTTTATTGCAGATATGTTACAATACATCAATTCAACATCACAATATTCATAGCAACATATGCAAATGAATTGAACTAAGTTATTACAACGTAAGCAAAGTTGGTGAATCGCTTGCAATAGTTGGCGTCAACTACGTTCGTAGACTTGCAGTTTATGTTGTTTCAGATGTAAAAGTTATTTTCAGAGAAAACGATTGTTGAAAGATACCTGCTTTTTATTTAAAAGAGAGAGATAGCTTTAATAACAGGAAACAGCTACACTGTTGGCACTGTTATCATGTTGTTGTTTTTATTTCTTTACAATGTACTCCTTAACATGATACCAGTAAGAATTTGCCACCTGAGATGGTAGCACAACATTGCATGGCTTATGGAATATGTGTTGTGTAGTAGTCAGGTACAAGTAGAGCTTGGAATAATACTTTTACCTAAAGTAATTAAAGATTTAGATATATGAATGTTTTTAGGTATTTAAAGCTATGGGAGCTGGTATAAACGAGTTATACCCCCACAACGTCACCCTGAGGAACACCGAGGATAATAACCCTTATTTACACTTGTTCAACGTGCAAATACTCGTGTTTGGAATTATAAAAACCTGACTACGTAAAACCTATTTATTCGCATTCAGCAAAGATATTGGTCCATTTTATACCAAACATGTTAATAATTGATTTAACTGTGTATCCGTTTTAAACACGTTACAAATCCCTAAATCTCTGTATTTCTTCTGAAATTAGGCATGCCCTGGGACAGCGTGATCGCCAGAAAACAAAAAAACACTATTAAACCTAGTCTCCCACTGAAATGGCAATTTATAAAAGATTACGAAATACAATCATAAATCGTATTAATAACAGGAAAAAAATAACGACTTTTCAGCGATAGTATAGACGACACCATTAGTGATTCAAAGACCACATGTCGTGGTCTTGTGGTCTTGTAGACCGTTAGACCCATGATCGAAAAGACTTGAGTTCGATCCCCGCCATGACCATATGTGTTGTGTCCCCGAGCAAGACGCATGTATTTGCGTAGTACTGGTTCTACCCAGTAAGACATCTAGAGTGATTAGAAAAAGTTCAGAGAGCTTTCGCTAAATGTCAAAGGCAAGCGAACTATTGGAAACTTCTGAAATATTCTTTGTAAAGAAATATAAAACGGAAAGAAATATAGAGGAAAACCAATTGCAACGGCCTAAAATAAGAAATTATTAGTAGTAGTATCTGAATTAATATTTATGGGACATGTACTTTCGAAGCACTGTGTCAGGCCAACGCAATCAAATGCGCAAGCGATGCTAGACGCTAGAGAATCGCGAAATGCGACAGAAGTAAGATTCTTTTAGGACTAGTTAACTTTTGTGCGCGTTATATACATGATTTAGAGACCGTTTCAGAACCAATGCGTAATTTCACAAGAAATAACTCAACGTTTATTTGGGGTCAGCGCGAACAAACGTCTTTTGATGACCTCAAACAACGTTTATCAAGTACTAATATTCTCGCTTATTATGACAAATATGCGAAAACATTAGTCGTATGCGACCCTTTTCCAGCGGGTCGTCGCGGAACTGTATTAGTACACAAACAATGTCAAGGATACCTCATAATCTCATATGCAAATAGGATTCTGTCAAAGACAGAACGCCATTATTTGCAAACGGAAAAAGAAGCCCTAGGTATAGTACGAACATGCGAAAGAATCCATGCAAATATATATTTTATGTTATGTACGTTTGAGATTTGGTTCGATTTTAAAGCATTATAGTTCATTTTTTCTCTGAAATCGAAGCCTCTGCACGAATTGAGCGATGGGTCCTACGTTTACAATTGTATACATTTGGAGTGAAAAACATTAAAGGCCCAAATAATGTGTCAGACTGTCACAGTAGGTTATAGGACAGCTCAAGATCAGACCACTAACAGGAAAATCATTTCTTTGAAACCTTAAGATTCATTCAGTTTTTAGCAAGGTCGGCGACACATTCTGCTATATCAACTCGCAATATGGAGAAAATAGCGTCATATGATCCAGAATTATCGGCATTACGCGACTGTCTACTGAATTATCGTTTGGCATAAGTTGCCTTACTAAGAATATTTTTAAATGAGACAGGAACTTTCATCGGTCGGTGTTCTCGTTGAAACAGGAATCATTATAATCTCGATCATCCAGACCTCTCGCGAGATTTCTTTCAAAGAATTCCGCACGATGGTCTGGAGTAAAGCTTTTTTAAAATTTGTGACATCAGAACGAGGTCTGTACAAAAAAAATCATCGTCCACTGATTGGTCAACTTCAGTTTGTTATGGGAATCTATCAATCTCCACGCAGAGTTATCGTTCTTTGCACTCACATATATTAAATGAGGAACGAGGGTACTCTGGGTAGAGACTGGGAATCTATGGGAATCACCCTCTACGTCACGACGGCGTCAAAAATACGTGACGTTACGCGCAATGTTGAGTAATAAAAGTGACCCCAAACGAAAGGACGTGCACAAATCCATTGGAATTAAATATGCGCAAAATACAACGTGCACTTTGATGTTGCGGTCAAAATGACGTCACGTCGCAGTCAGTTTAGACGTTTGGCGCCTTCTATCGGTCAAATATTTAATGAACCACGAGCCCAGACGCTCGCTTGCGCTCATAGTCAGCTTGAGTGTGTCTGGATGATAGAGACTAAAATCGTTATAGCTTATACCTAAAACATTGCGCGATCAAATTTTAGAAATCGAGGTACTGATAGTATGAAACAAAAGTTACGTACTCGCATATGATGACCTTGAAATGACAAGAAAAATATGTCAAAAATATTGCAAATATTGCAATGTATGTCATGTTCGCTAATTAACTGGTAGACCTACACTACCCTATCCAATGTATTGTGTCCTCTGAGATCAAACGAATATATGTGTGTACTAATACAGTACTGTATGTACAGTTTCCTCAGAGAACCTCATACAAATACTTCGAAATGGTTCAGAAACAACGGTTTACCATTAAGCCTTCATACAGATAATGGAAGTTACTTTGTAAGTGCCCAGATAAAGAATTACTTGTTTGAAAATAGTATTGAACACAGAACCAGCACTCCGCTATGGTCTCAGGCTGATGGTGAGTTTTTTTGTTAAAACTCTTCAATAATAAAGAGGATACGCATCGCCGAAGCCGGGAAACTCTAATGGAAAACCGAATTTGATCATTCGACACTTATGTATCGAAGTTCACCGCACTCGACTACTAGAATCAGTCTAGCAGAGTTATTGTACGAAGAAAATTAAGGTATAAACGTCCGCAGCTTAAAGACTATCGACTTCTTAATTCAGAGATTAGTGATCGCGATGCGGAGAAAAAAGAAAAGAACAGACAATACTCTGATCAAAAGAAAATGAACGACAGAATGATATCGAATCTGGCGATGACGTATCACTTAGGCAAGCCCCTAAAGATAAAAATGATACAAAATTGAACCCGATATCGTTTAGTGTGAATAATAATTAAACAAGACAACAAAGTTGCGGTATAGAATATAAGCGTAATGTAAGACATGTGCAACATGTCATTAGAAAGGTTACAATTTACCAGAAAGCCCAGCGACTGCGCCTTCAACACGCGTGTTCCCATAAACAGCAAAAAGTGCATTGATTTAAATGGGAAAAAAACAAAAGTATTATTAAAAGACACAGCCAGTTATAGCGACTAACATGGAGAATACATGTATGTGTTCACGTGTAACAGTTTACAAATGATGGCAAAATCAAAGTACATGAAAGGTTTGATAGGAAACTTAAAGACTGTATGAATATTTGAACAATCGGGGGACATTTAAAATTTCCAAAAACATGACATAGTTGTATCCAAATTGACGATCTTGGGCGACCTACACAAATCTTAGAGGGTTGATCCATTCCAAATATATAATATTGTGATCAATTGTCATTAAACTGTTTCAAATCTAGACTAGAATATTATTTTATGAAATTGCTGATGGATAGATTTGTGTTGTATGGCCAAGCTGTCACTCAAGATGACCTGCATGTCTCAAACTATGTCATTTAAAGAGTGGCGTGTATTAAGTAGTCTTCCGGGAACACGATGCACAGGAAGGCCTGCCTGTATCACTCTACTGGCTTGAACTGTCTAAGGCCTACTGGAAAACTTTTTTTTTTTAAAAAATCAAAGGCTATATAACTCTGATGTGTCTAGTCTAATGCGACTGGTTTTGAAATTGTCCAAGTTCAGTGGCGTAACCTAGAAAACGCCTTCTGCTGCAGGGACAAATAACTGAACAAAAGGCACTACCCGTTGATTCAACTTCCCTATGTCTGTCCCACACATTGAAAATAAACTTTACTTAGTATTTACTAAAAAATAAAAAATAAAAATTTATAGGTGGAAGAAAGAATTTAAATTGATTATAAGTAAATCAAGGGTAAAAGTGGCCATAATTTATATAAAAAAAAAAGAACAAGAAGAAACAGAACAGAACATAGCTGGACGAAGTAGGTTAAAATGCCACAGCCATGTACAGTTTCATGATTTAGTCGATTTCGAAATACATGTTTACAAACAGAAAAAGTATCTTTTTATAAGTACAGTGCCCGATTTCAGCACACATTACTGAGAAAATGAATAGACTCCATAATATATATTTTTTTAAAATGGACATAAAAATATTTTTTAAAATATGCATGCAAATAAAAATAAACATCAAACAAAATGCAACTTGTCATTATAAATGAAAACTCAGATAATCTGGAGCGTGATACTTGTTATGAATGAATAATGATAATCTGGAGCTTGACACATGTTATGATTGAAAATACAGATAATCTGGAGCTTGACACTTGTTATGAATGAAAACTCAGATAATCTGGAGCTTGACACTTGTTATGAATGAATATATTTTGATCAGAACCTGGTCAAACACGGGCTTTCCAAATTAGATGACGTCATGTTGTTAAAACTGTCAGCATTGACTGAGACAGACACTGATTGATTTTATAGTAAAACAACTTAACGAATGCGATCAGTGAAAAAAAAAAGGTTCTTAATAACATTGTGACGTCATTGACGTCAAGACGTCATGACGTAGAGACACTTGTTAACGTTCTTGCACAACTAGACCCTGAATTTTACAATCTATGAAAGTGTTGATCAAATCAAATCTTAAATACAGAATAATATATAACGATAACAAGATTTCTATATATACTATATTCCAACAGAATAACAATCCAGTGGTGTCTAATGTCTAAACATGTTTCTTTATTTCATCTTATCATTAATAATAATTCACTGACATCGTGAATCACTAAAACCCTTTAGAAATAGTTGCTATATACAATTATACATAATACATATATTGAAACAACCCGGAAATCTCATTTAATTTAGGCTCTTTGCACAAACATAACACGATCACGCGAAGGTGCGTGTGACGTCGCATCGTGTTTCCCCTTGATGAGAAAACACCTTGCAAAAACTCGTTTGAAAAATAACTCGCCCACAACTCATACATAATGAGATTTTCGTAGAGTTTCTCGACCTGTTTATTTGCAGTATAGTTGTTTTCAGCATCCAATACGTTCGTCTAGCATAGATCAGCATGCATGTAAGACTTGAAGCCTCGATTTATGAGGGAAAATGTAGGTTATCCGCCAGATGGCCATAAGGAGGCGCCAAAACCAATGACTATGAATGCAAGTTGATAAATCAACATTTCATTCAAAAACGTAAAATTGAATAATAGTTCGATTTTATAGATTTCTTAAGTTTAAAACATGTAAAATTATGTATGTGAACCTAATTACACTTTACAAATATCGGTGCTAATGACACATTATCATTACTGGCATTTTGTTGAAAAATGATTAAGCCAAAATACCATAAACTGAAACATGGGATAGACATAACTGACTGATGAATAAATACTGATAGTTTAATATAAATTATGTCTAGTCTGAGGAAAGACATGGCAATTATGTTTGCATAGGTAACGATTATTTGATATCAATGGGTGTGTGCTAATTTGGGAAACAAATGTCATGTTGATGCTCAATTAAATTTTGGCAGACAAAAACATTAACCAGTTAACCTAATGTTAACATAGAAATTTGACAGGAATTTCACTGACATGAACAATTAGGATTAATTTGATTTTAAATGTCTTTAAGATGAAACAAAACTCTTTATGTTGTTCCTAATCCGTGTATAAACTCTAAAAGGGGGAGATATTTTGGTGTATGTAGACTATAGAATTATATTGCGTGAACTATAGAATACATATTATATTGAACGACTGTTTGTAGGTTTGATATAGGTTTCAGTATTACGTTATAAGAGAGAAAGAATCTCCGGTCTTTGGTATATGTTCGGCATGTATGCTCGTTACCAACTGAGTAAACATACTAACGAGCGGTTCTTAAGTTAACGTTTTCACATAATGCCTCCAATTGTATTCAGTAAGAAGGCGTCACTTTATGTTATAAACCATCATTGCTCACGTAGTTGAATGATGACGACAGCATGGACACTCTTGTTGACGTCCGAACTCAAAATCAGCCGTTGTTTGTACGAATATTACCACCCACCCATACACCACTGGACAACTTTTTGTTTGTGTACTTGTTTTGCTTGAATAATAGTTGTAACATAAACTAACCACCCTCCAAAAGTAAATTATGAATCCGCGCATGTATAGCACGCGCTTGTTAAAGCCTGCCATTAAATGTACTGGAGACGATCTGGAAAAAATGGTTGAGGTCCATCTAAATAGAAATGAAAACTCTCATAGACCCTCGTAGCATACTTCAGTTTTATATAAACTATGCATAATTTTTAATCATGCATTAAATTAACCCGCGTATTACCTTTTGTTTAATTATTGTTTATGAAAATGTTTGGTCTGAACCTATGGACTGTTCAGCTTAATTGTGTTGCTTGATCAACAGTAATAGTTTCTATTTGTTCTTATATTGATAATAAAGGTAACACAATTCAAATGAAATGTACATCGATCACAAATAATAATTAATAAGAGCCTTAAAGCATAATATGCCTTAATAGTAATGAGTAAACATCAAACACTGGCTCAATCGTTTAGTTTCATTCACAATAATTCAACTGTATGGAAAATGGAGTCTAGATTAGTACTTATGTACATATAATATGAAACTGAAATACAGTATAAATATGGCTTTAATCGTATTTGTATTGACGCCTATATTTCTTTAAAATAACTCAAGTCCCATTTAGTTTGAACACGTACGTCGCAAATTTATCCTCCCTCGCTGAGAGTACATAATAAAAAAGAAATATGTGCATTAGGACACTGTAAATGCATCCAACAGGACTTTATTCATTGTCTGTGTTGTTTTTGCATTCAAAATTGGCTTAAGCTAACGTTTTTTAAAAGACAACTGCAATTACCGCGTAACTGCACGTGAGTGCAAATTTGGACTCCTTCGTGTTAAAACACTTGAAATTCAAAAGTGAGTTATGCGGTGTGTGCGCGTGAAAAGCTTCAGCTGCTGCTGCACTGGTCATATATCGTGTAAACCTATCAAGACCATGTCCGACATACTTGAGATTGAACCTTATTGAGATTGAGCCCTACTGAGATTGAACCCTATTGAGATTGAGCCCTATTGAACCTTATGGAGATTAAGCCCTATTGAGATCGAGCACTATTGAGATTGAACCCTATTAAGATTGAACCCTATTGAGATTGAGCCCTATTGAGATTAAACTATATTGAGATTGAACCCTATTGAGATTGAACCCTATTAAGATTGAACCCTATTGAGATTGAGCCCTATTGAGATTAAACTATATTGAGATTGAACCCTATAGAGATTGAGCCCTATTGAGATTGAGTCTTATTGAGATTGAGCTCTATTGAAGCTTATTGAAATTAGCTTAATTGAGATTGAGCCTTATTGCGATTGAGCCTTATTGAGATGGAGCCTTAATGAGATTGAGCTAAACCCTATTGAGATTGAGTCCTATTGAACCTTATTGAGATTGAGTCCTATTTATATTGAACCCTAATGAGATTGATCCCTATTGAACCTTATTGAGATTGAGCCTTATTGAGATTGAGCCCTATTGAGATTGAGCCTTATTGAACCTTATTGAGATTGAGCCTTATTAATATTGAACTCTACTGAGATTGAACCCTATTGAAATTGAGCCCTATTGAAATTGAACCTATTGAGATTGAGCCCTATTGATATTGAGCTTTATTGAGATTGAGCCTTATTGAGATTGAGCCTTATTGGGATTAAACCTTATTGAGATTGAGCCCTATTGAACATTATTGAGATTGAGCCCTATTTATATTGAACCCTAATGAGATTGATTCCTATTGAACCTTATTGAGATTGAGCCCTATTGAGATTGAGCCCTATTGAACCTTATTAAGATTGAGCCCTATTGAGATTGAGCCATATTGAACCTTATTGAGATTGAGCCTTATTGATATTGAACTCTATTGAAATTGAACCCTATTGAAATTGAGCCCTATTGAGATTGAACCCTATTGAGATTGAGCTCTATTGAGATTGAACTATATTGAGATTGAGCTCTATTGAGATTGAACCCTATTGAGATTGAGCTCTATTGAGATTGAACTCTATTGAGATTGAGCTCTATTGAGATTGAACCCTATTGAGATTGAGCTCTATTGAGATTGAACCCTATTGAAATTGAGCCCTATTGAGATTGAACCCTATTGAGATTGAGCTCTATTGAGATTGAACCCTATTGAAATTGAGCCCTATTGAGATTGAACCCTATTGAGATTGAGCTCTATTGAGATTGAACTATATTGAGATTGAGCTCTATTGAGATTGAACCCTATTGAGATTGAGCTCTATTGAGATTGAACTCTATTGAGATTGAGCTCTATTGAGATTGAACCCTATTGAGATTGAGCTCTATTGAGATTGAACCCTATTGAGATTGAGCTCTATTGAGATTGAACTATATTGAGATTGAGTCTTATTGAGATTGAGCCCTATTGAACCTTATTGAGATTGAGCCCTATTGAGACTGCGCCCTATTGAACATTATTGACGAGCCTTATTGACATTTAACTCTATTGAGATTGAACCCTATTGAGATTGAGCCTTATTGAGATTGATCCCTATTGAGATTGAGCCCTATTGAGATTGAGCCTTATTGAGATTGATCCCTATTGAGATTGAGCCCTATTGAGATTGAACATTATTGAGATTGAGCCTTATTGAGATTGAGCCCTATTGAACCTTATTGAGATTGAGCCCTATTGAGATTGAACCTTATTGAGATTGAGCCTTATTGAGATTACAATCAAAAATCTCATATTAATATTGTCGGTGTTTCACCAGTAGCAAGGTAACGCAGTTTTGAACAAATAGGGTTCATTACATTTATCCACCGTGATGACGGCGGCTTTGCGTAACTTTGGTATTTCACTCTCATTTGCGATAATGACGTTTTCACTAAGCAATCATCGTCATTTGACTCAATGTATTGAAATAGGACCTATATGAAATAATTAGACTACAAAATATATCACCTGGTGTTATGTCATAGTGTGTAGTTGATGGCACTGATGATCCCATGTGTGTCGTGATGTTTACACTGCCGTTCTCACTGCTGGCTATATGTATTACATAGCTATTATCTTTGACTCCATAAGGGTCAGGCAATGTCACTAAAAAGTCAAGTCCTATGTTTGCTGCAACAGAAAGTGACAGTAATTATGAATTAGTTACAATTAAAATCATTTTTAAAAACTGGTAATTATTCGTATTTATGTTACAATAACTGTGAAATAAATAAAAAGTGTCCCATTATGATCATAAAAGTGTTGCAATACCTTGGTGTTGATATTACTTGCTTTATATTGCTTTAGTAAAACGTTTCTTATTTAAAGTCTGCTGTGCTTTAAAGTCATGTTTCGACTTAGTTTTTTAGGCTATAACTGGGGCCTTAAAAATGAATGGCCGCCCTTTTTATAGTATTATGAATTAACAAATTTAACCCTTTAACATCGTATGAACATTTCTTGATAGTCTCGGAGAGAAACATATATTGAAAACCGCTTCTAAGTTGTATGTAAAAAAATAAGTATTATTTGCATGACGTAGATACTACTTTTAACCCTGCGTGACTGCACGGGGAAATGAGGTAAATCTGAATTGTATAGCTGCACAACCATTGCCAGATAATAGATAAATACAACTTCCTGTGGATTAGTTTACCTGTTCAAAATATTTTTTTATTCTCGCTTTTCACAGATATTGCAATGTGTTAATTGTAAATATCTATTATTGTGTATTGATTTCGATTTAAATAAACATAAACATGTTCATGAAGCAAAACATGGCCGGAGAACTTTAGAGACCCTATCCCGCCATAAGCAGCCAAAATGTCCAACAGATATGTACACTGTTTCTAACCTAGGGACGACGAGGTACATATATAACTTACAAGTGGTGAGCATCCAAATAGATACAATATATTAAACGGCTATTTTGTCGGTAACGGTCCCTTATATCCCATATGGTAGTCTGAATGGCTCATCAACATATTTTGGTTATTTTAAGGCGCAGAGAGAGAGGAGAAAAGAGAGACAGAGAGAGTATTAAGTTGGAAATGAGGTAATACTATGTTCAAAGGACCGAATACATGCTGAAAAGAAACACTTGCAACATAACAGCTAGAAAATATAGGATCGCCCGTTACCGGAAGTCCTATCACCTCAACTCGAAATGTTATCTGTCTGTATCAATCTCGACACTAACATTGTCCTTTAAGTTGGTAATTGCGTCTAATACAGGTTTCACAATATCCGTTATTTGAGTTATGTGGCAATGTCAACGTGTAACTTTAACGCATTCTACTGGGAGTCTATTTATGTATTTTCTCTGTACTAGCTTTTTTCTGTTATCTCAATGCTCGTTTCAGTGTGTTTCTGGAGGCCATTTATTGTAGTTGCCTGTATTTATGTTTCATGAATTCGTCGTTTTACAAGTTGCCGTTCTTTCGAAGCTTTCTAATAAAAAAAAACATCCGTTCAATTACAAAACAACAACACTATACAAAACAACATATGCCCTATAAAATATCTGCCTGGCTTATGAAAGTGCAATATTGTGGATACTGTACACTGAAAACTGACTCGAAATGTCTACATATTAGCAAGTTATCGTATATATTCTGATCCGTTTACATAATACATACTAGACGGGTGTTCCGCGGAACACGTGTGTCTCCTGCCAGCGTTTTGTCAGTATAACAAGGTTTTTTGTACCCAGATAAATGACCTTGACAAACTTGCCTGACTAAGTTTTCGTGAATAAAAAAATGATTATTTAACCCATATAATGGCTTTCAGTGTGACCTTGACCTTTATATTTTAGTATGATAATGTTGAGGTTGTCATGATGAGTATATATTGAAAGTTTGATGAAGGAATATCAAGAAATGAGAAAGTTATAGCCAACGTTAAGTTTTCGTGACGGACGTTCGTGAAGACAAAATGAGTATTTAACCCATATAATGACCTTCAGTGTGACTTGACCTTTATATTTTAGTATGGTCATGTCGATGTTGTCATGATGAGTATATATTGTGAGTTTGATGAAGAAATATCAAGAAATGAGAAAGTTATAGCCAACGTTTAGTTTTCGTGACGGACGGACTGACTGACTGACTGACGGAGGACAAAGTGATCCCTATGTATCGCATTTTACTTCGAAAAGGCGACACAAAAATTAAAATTATGAATAAAAACTTAAATACATGTCTATTTGTATAGGAAAGTGTGCTTTAAGTATGTGTTTGGGAGGTGGGGGTGAGTGTGGGTGTAGCGACGCATCTGCATATGGTTACACGTTGTGCAATTTATTGAGAATTGGTGTTTAATTGCAAAAAAATGAGTAAGAAAACAAACACTAAAAGAGACTTACAAATGTCCTTGCTGCATTTGCTTTGACCCTGTACCAAAAGGCCTACAGCAGATGATGCAATCTGAAGAAAAAAACGAATCATAAACTTCGTTGATAAATTTTAAAAAGGCTTATTTTTTTACTTTTTACATAGTTTAAACATTATTGTTTTATATCATTAATACATCCTATTAAGTGCATATGATAACATTGGAAGTATGTAAATATAATCGTTTTAAACGTTTAGCAATGTAAACACTGACAAAGCAGAACAGCGGACGAATCTTTTATTGAAAGCAGTTATTTGCTCTGAAAATAACGGCGATTTCACATCATTTCTGTAAGAAATGCTTTTAACAACTTTACATATGTGTGTGTGTGTAAAATTTTAAGTACTTTAAGGCAACTTACCGCAACGAGAAAGAACAAATTTCCCAACATACTGCACACCTTGTATCGTCTGTACTTCGGCAACATGTGAGGTAATTTGGAAATACTGACATAGTCACTGATAAGGTGTGTCCTATAAACGTTTTAGAACTCGTCTTGCTTGTCTAAATATGAACACAGTTAGTACAATTTGACATGATGTACATGTAATTAAACCTCTTATCTATAACTCGCAAACTTACGAATATAACTATTATATCTAAACATGATCCTTAAAACGACAGACGCTATACATAAACTAGTACTAACTCATAATATGAACGAGTCTCGGGTGAAGTAGTTTCAATCACACGAGCAGCCAAACAGTCTGTATATAAGCCAGAATCGATCCGTAAAATATCATATTTTATCTAGCCTTCGTACAGGTAACATCGATCAATATACGGCTTTCGATTATATTTCATAAACAAATGTATTGCACGGAACAGGATTGGAAACAGTAACGTTTCACTTTTATTTGTTCTTATGCAGATCTAACCACTAGGCCACGGATATGTATTGGTACGTTGTAGCTCTTTTAACACTAAATAGGTATTACGCAATAACTAACGCAGACACAC
This sequence comes from Cyrtodaria siliqua, assembly GCA_037043455.1. Lineage (NCBI taxonomy): Eukaryota > Metazoa > Mollusca > Bivalvia > Adapedonta > Hiatellidae > Cyrtodaria > Cyrtodaria siliqua. Next base: position 13,827 of record JAWPHD010007040.1, on the reverse strand, counting down.
TTAACAACCGCACATTAAAAGATCGAGATAAAGTTGTTTTGAAACGGAATCCTAGTTTTAATTTGATAAAATATTTTATTACATCACGCATGGTTAATTTACACGTGAGACATGATGTACTATATACTGATACGTCTCAGGTGAGTTCAAATGTATTAGGCTATTTTGCATTATAATAAATCGTACTACATACACCATATTTTCAAGAAGCCCCTGTAGTCCAGTGTCTAGAAAAGCAGTCTGAAACTGATTGTCAATTAGAACATTTATGTGTTCAAGTCCCTTGAGATGCAAACGTTTTTTCTTCTGCAACTTATTAATATGCTACCTGTACGATGTGCACTACTCGATGTCTATACAGTAAATGATGTCCTGCTCTAAATTTGATCGCTTAAAGCTACAGACATTTAAACTGAGACTAACTAATGCATAATGAATAAGTCATGGGTGAAGTAGTTACAATTCGACAGACGTCCAAACAGTCTATATAAGCCAGAAATCGAGTGTAAAGTATCACATTTTATCTAGCCTTCGTACTGGTAACATCGATAACGGCTTCCGAATTTAGCTAATAAATATGTTTGCCGGAAACAGTTTTATTTGTATCTTGACGATTTAATCACTACTCTGCGGACTCTTGTTGGTATTTTGCAGCATTTCCTACACTACAGTACACACTGGGGATAAACCCGGTATCAGCGCAAATGGATTCTCGACGAAAACCAGTCACGGTTGCTCAACGTAAAGTCAATACTGCCTGTATTATGTAGTTATGCGGCATAACCATGTCATTGTATAAATCTGTCACGGTGTCCTGACGATTGCAATTCTAATGTCACGGTTTCTCCCTTACAGTGTCACAGATTTTCTACGACAATGACAGGGATATCTAACGAAGGGAATCGTAGCTACTTGTAGGTTTGAGAGTATGATGGAGGTTTCCTTTGAGGAAGGATCTTCCATATGCATAAAGGAAGTAGATATTAGTACATCGATGGAAGATGAAAGTGATGCGTCCACCTTAAAGGGACACACAGCATTCGAGTTTAGTCAAACTTACTTTTTATACATGCAAATTGCATTTGTTTAATCATTAATATTCATTATAAGAATAGTATACCGCAATTTTTTTTTTTGCATATAACTAACATTTGATTATATTTCATTAGTAATATATTCAAACCCGTGGTAGAATAACAACGAAAAGTTGAACAATCAACATTGTATTTAAATATATGCAAGTAGGTTTAAAGTCAAAATGATACTGGATTGATAAATCGAAAAGCTTATTTTAATGCTCACCCCGGGGCTAGAGGGCATACACAGTAACACGTTTTTTCCACTACCGTTCATGAATAATCTCAATCAAACCGAGACTGAACTATTTTGTTTATGTATCGTGTTCGGCGATTTCCAATTTTTTTATTTAATGCTTTCTCCCTTTAACGAGTACACCAGTGAATACAAACTTGTAGTGCTGTGTGGCGGCCGTAAAATGTCGCCAGACTACGAATCAGTAGTGTTATTATTTACTTGTCCTTTTGGATCATCAAGCCCATTCTGTGTTGCTTTAAAGTGGAATATCGCTTAAGCCGGTGCTAGGAGGCGTGAGATGTGTTGTATCTTATAATAACCTCTCATGAACAGACTCAATACAACCGAGTCTCCTATTTTTCTCTCTTGTTTGTGTTTGTTGCTTCCAAGGGATCACGTTTTCAGTATTTATTGTAGTATATTGGTATTCACACTACAATAACAAACAGGGAATATTAAAATAATAATAATAATAATAATTATATGATGGGTATGACAAATATGACAGATATATGAATATTTAGTAGCGTCACAATAGTCTTTGACGCTAGTGTGTACTTAGACCAGCCTACACAAGCCGCATGAATCCATGTATGGAAAGCCGTATTGGCCATTATTCATAACATCATTAAATTTTGGTGATATCACCTAATGGTATAGGCGATATCAACAAATGGTGTTCACAAAGGCAATATGACACCCATATTGATGTTTGTGATCACAGTTTTAAATTAATCTCCTACTGAACAGTAGGCAGCTAATTGTACGCACGTAGTCTCATAAAGTTGGTATGAATAACACTATGTATAGTTTCCGTGTATGTTAAATGGAATAGTTTTACGATTAATCCCGTAATTTGTTTCAGCTGTCTATATTATTGTCTTTTCCTGTCCCTGTGACTTTCGATACAGTGTTTAACCGCTCATGTACATGATGAAAACCACAGAGAATAATGTTTGCATCTGCTAGTGAGACTCTGAAAAGAGAAAAATCGTCGTTACATTAAAAATGTTGTCGTCGAGACGCCATGACACTTTCAGGGAGAAACCGTGACATACGGTGTTTTTTTTAAACCTATGACAAACAATTTGAACTAATTATTGTTTTCTACTGGACAGGTTTGTATACATGTTTTGATAAAGCATAATGTATTAAAGTGCTATACGTTTGAAGATTTTAAGATTTTTTTCATTTTATAAATTGATGTATAAAATGTGGTTTATATAGAAACTATGCAAAAACACTTTTATTAAACAATTAGTTAAATGGAATGTAGCGACACAGCCAAACAACATCTTTTATTGAGAGTTCTGAAAACCTTTCCAAAATGTGAAAGAATTGTCAATATCGGATGATAAACAAACAAGATATGACCATTTGAAGGTTGTACAAAAATGGATATGGGAGCCGCCATTTTGAAAACTATGACGTCATAGTTCCATATTACCATATATGGAATATATTGATCAATGGAAACTCCTTAACTGGGTATATAAAGCTATAAAGCGTTATTGCCATTAGTTATACATATTCTTCATACAGTTACTTTATGTTCCGCACCCCCCACTTAACGCCAATGTATTATGCTATTCCGGAATTGTTGCACATTTAACTCAAATGTATTATGCTATCCTGAAGATGTCATATGGATAACGTCAATTTGTGACATTAAAACGAGGTCTGGCCAAAAACCTGTCATCATCTGCTGATTGGTCAAATTCAGTCTGTTATGGGAATCACCCCTACGTCACGACGGTGTCAATAATTAAGTGACGTTGCGCGCAATGTTGTGTAATAAAATTACCCCCAAAGTCAGCTGAGTATGCTAACAATTCAGTTTTAAACATTATTTTGTAATATAGATTATATTATATTTTTAGAAACTACAAAAAAACGAAGTCTATTGTATATTTAATAAGGACGTTAACACATCCCATTGGAACTAATGTTGCACGTAATACAATGCGCACTTTGATGTTGCGGTCAAAATGACGCGACGTCGTAGTCAGTTTTGACGTTTGGCGCCGGCTATCGGTCAAACCTGTTATAGTCTCTATCATCCAGACACACTCAAGCTGACTGCGAGCGCTAGCGAGCGTCTGGACTCGTGGTTCATTAAAATGTTTGACCGATAGACGGCACTAAACGTCAAAACTGACTGCGACGTGACGTCATTTTGACCGCAACATCAAAGTGCACGTTGTATTACGCGCAACATTAGTTCCAATGGGATGTGTGTACGTCCTTATTAAATAAACAGTAAACGTTAAACTTCGTTTTTTGTACTTTCTCTAAAAACATAATATAATCTATAGCACAAAATTATGTTTAAAATTTAATTTTTAGCATTTATCCTGATCCGCTGCCTTTGTTTGGGGTAATTTTATTGCACAACATTACGCGTAACGTCACGTAATTGTTGACGCCGTCGTGACGTAGGGGGTGATTCCCATAACAAACTAAAAGAAATATAGAAAGATCGGACAGGGAAAGTAGCATTCGAGGAGGACAGTCAAACACAAAACACAGAAACAAACATGTAAACAGACAAACAAGAAGGCAAAAGTCATAATAAAAGTAAACGACATCACAAACACAAAAAGGTTGACAATAGGGCTACCGCATTGGAACGGTCAGTGGCAAAGTAGGCCACTGGGGGTTTAAACCGGTTCTAGGGTGCATCAAACCTCACACTTACTCTACTGTCATCCCATTAAACAGGACAGTGTAAATAAAGAAATCCCGCCATGATCTAATCCCTAACCAACAAGGCAGCATCAATAGGCAATATAAGTAAAACACAAATATGCTCGTGTAAATATAATACAAACAAAAACAATAGCCTAGAAAGCCACAATGAAGGTACTCAATGACTTGGCAGAAGCCAGAACAATAAGAGAATAAACCATTAAGAGCACGGCAAGAAAGATCATAGACAAACATCAAATGCCACCGTCCCAATGGGCCACAGCCTGTCCGGTCATCGTACAATTAAAGAGGAAAGCATAGTGGCGAACTGTAAAAGGGTCCACCACCAAGCATGCAGTAAAGTTGACCAGTAAAGTTGACCAATGAAGGGATGGTGATTTGTTTGTCCAGACCTCGTTTTGATGTCACAAATTTTAAAGAAGCTTTACTCAAGAGCATCGTGTGGCCGTCCTTGAGAGAAGTCTCAGGAGAGGTCTGGATGTTCGAGACTAAACATTTGAATGAACCACGAGTCCAGACGCTCGCTGCTAGCGCACGCAGTCAGCTTGAGTGTTTCTGGATGATAGAGACTATATTGAGACCTCTAGTAATGCGAGAAACATCTAGTAACCAAGACGGGCGTCTCGTCTCCATGGTAACATGGTAACATTTATTATACGAACATGTGTAAGATAGTTTGAATCTTTTTTTTTTTTTAGAAAACACAGTGTCTTTATACAGTAGTCACAGACCTAAAACTCTGGAGTAACACTCGGTAAAGAAGGATTCTCACTCTGGAATGTTTCGGACCTCAAGCCTCTTAGTGACAATATTACGGCTATCGCCATTCGCCATTCAGCTCCAATATCATTAGAACCGGCTAGCGTGAAATTTGGTCTTGACTGGATGAAAGTATATACGTTTATAGTTAGTCAATACTAACAGAAACAGTAACTTTGATTACTCTCGGCCACTTTCTCGTATGTAATAGGAGAGACCACCGAATTATTACAAATACTAGTAACAGTTATTATGTGATGTCAATCACCCTAGTTTGTGTTTCTCTTTAGGTACAACTGCTGTGGTTGTTCAATACAATTCTAGATACATCATGAGGTGTTTCTAATTAGTGTATTAATAGTAATTATAATAATTAGTGTATCGTTTGATAATTTCTCTGGATGTTGAAATTTATTGCTAGAGATTCAGTTTGACCTTATTGTTCGAGATTCCATTTTGACAATGTTTTGTTAATTTGGGCACTGAACACAGGATAATAGCCAGGTTGTGCACTCATAAAGTCGATTTAAGGCATCCAGTTGGCAGTATTGCCTACTGACCGTTCCAGGTTGGCTACCCTTTCTGCACCACTCATATTACAATCTTTAATCGAAATAACAAAAAAATGAACGACTTTGTATGAACGATAGTGAAGACGGCACCATTACTGATTCAAATATCACATGTCATGGAGCGCTGTGGTCTAGTGGTAGCACGTTGTACACCTGATCGAAAAGACTTGGGTTCCATCTCCGCCATCACCATATGTGTTGTGTCCCTGAGCAAGACACTTGCATTTGCGTAGTACTGGTTCTTCCCAGGAAGACATCTAGAGTGATTAGAATAAGTTCAGAGAGCTTTCGATGCAATCATTGTAAAATAAATAATTTAAACTAAATATCAATGGCAAGCACAAATACTGGAAACTTGCAAAATATTCTTTTTAAAGAAATGCAAAAGGAAAAAAAAAAGCACGGGAAGACAAATTGCAACGGCTTCAAAGAAGAAATGTGAACACTTCTAGCGATGAGGAGGAAAGTGACTTTATATTTACTCTGGATGACACATTTGCTAATGGTAAAATCACAGTGATAGTAGGAAACATTCCACTAAGTATGATTATTGACTCAGGAACAAGCTGTAACGTAATTGATCGAAGTACGTGGGAGTACCTGAAAAACCAAAATGGCAAAACTGCTTGAAAACATGACCTCGGTTTGAGGGTGTCTCGCCCAACGCGACAAATGAAATATGTTATTAAATTATTTGTGCTTAAATTTAATGATATCCACCAAAGACAACACATCATATGACCAAGCATCAAACAAATAAAACCGAGGTAATCATAAGATGTTAAGTTACCTCGGATAAGTGGATTAACCACGGTGTAGTTTTGGGGAAATAACGCAAAATATGACCTTTACCTTGGTATTTTGTCGTACAGCGATCTCCACCAATACCAACAATACATATGACCAAGTATCAAAGACATAAAGTGGGACAATCACATAAGGTTAACTGAGGTTAAGTTACCTAACCAAGGTTAAGTTTGGGGAAAATAACGCAAAATATGACCTTGACCTTGGTAATTTTTGTTGTTCAGTAATGTTCACCAATGCCAACAATACATATGACCAAGTATCACACAAAAACAAATTAAAGTTATCATAAAAAGTTAACTGAGGTTAACTTACTTAACCAAACTGATGTTTAGGGTAAATAACGCAAAACATGACTTTGACGTTGGTATTTTTTGTCAATCAGCGATGTCCACCAATGCCAACAATGCATAGGACCAAGTATCAAAGACATAACGTGAGGCAATCACATAAATTTCACTGAGGTTAAGTTACCTAACCAAGGTTAAGTTACCTAATCAAGGTTAAGTTTGGGGAAAATAAGCAAAATATGACCTTGACCTTGTTTATTCGTGTCGTTCAGTGATGTCAATTAATGCCAACAATACATATGACCAAGTATCAAACAAAGAAAATGAGACAATCACATACAGTTAACTGAGGTTAAGTTACCTAACCAAGGGTAAGGTTTGGGAAAAAAACGCAAAATATGACATTGACCTTGGTATTTTTGGCATTACGTGTTGTCCCTTGACCCAACAAAGCATCTGAGAAAGTTTCAGTAAAAATCGAGCAGCGGTTGTTGAGATATATATGATTTAAAATGCGGACGCCGTCGCCGCCTCCGCCGGAAAAGTGATATGTCTCGCTACCCACTACCGTGAGCGAGACAAAAAGATGTCCTCCGATACAAAAAATGTGCGCATATTGAGCTACTAAACCATTTAATGTCGCAGACATATTCACGATAGATATCAATTAAGGAAAAACCCTAAAAAATGTTGAATTCTACCGTCATAGAAGGGAAAAGTCGATCACTGTTAGCGGGAGAATCAGCCATAATACTCAAAGTTCTAAGATTACGCCCAGAAATCTACAGCGTGCAAAATGAAAATGTTCAAAGTAAATATTCGGAACTGTTCGGTGGAGTGGGAAAGGTAAATGAATTTCAGCTCAGAATACCAATTGGCAAATCTGTAGAACCGGTTGTGCAACCTTTGAGGCGAATATTAGAGAAACCCTCAAGAATAAACTCCAGGATCTGGAACAAATTGACATTATTGAAAAGGTTGACACACCAAATGGAGTAATGCCCAATAATGCATCAGGTTATGTATTGATATGAGGCAGGACAACAAAGCTGTCAAACGGGTAAATCACCATATACCCACCATAGAAGAAATACTCCAATGTTTAAACAAATGTACTGTTTTCAGTAAGATCGATGTATAAAACGTATATCAACAACTGGAGTTCGAACCGGAATCTAGAACAAGAAACAAATCACAACTTTCTCAGCACATCTTAGACTATAGGTACAAACGTCTGTGGAGTGAGCTGTATATCCGAAATGTACCAGAAAATGCTTCAACAAATTCTACAAGACTGTCCAGGGGTTTGCAACATAATAATGGAGCCTAACATTATTAGTAAAAAGATATATATAAATATAACGACCAAAAGTCAATGTGCCACCTGAAGGGTGGGGCGTTTTCATGTGACGTAAGGGTACACGAATCTTAAATATGTTCATGCTTTAGAAGGTTAAAAGATGACGTTTTTGAGGTTGTGAAAAACATTGAAGGTTGGCGCCTCGTGTCTTTTTTTCTTGTTCATAGTGTATTCTGTCTATTTAAGGCATGTCACATTGAACATAGCATAGGCTTGTTGTGATTTTGCTTTAAAAATGCATTTTATTGATGCATTTACATACGTTCTACACACATCTTATAAGAATATCCGTTTTGTAAAATAAAATAAAAATAAAACAACTAAGCGAACAAATTTAGGGATACATAGACAGTAGGTCTACGTGTAAATACTACGTTTTCTGGGTCGCATCTATTGTTAAACGACGATACAAAAGCGGGGAAATTTCAACACCATTCAATACCATTTGACAGTTGATATACTATATGAAAAAAGTATATAACCAGAACAAATTCGACATAGAATCCTGTTTATTCACGAAACTAATTAAAAGAATAACAACTTTTCGAACGGTCCGAATCGACGGTCAAAGTCAGTGCATGTGTTTCATTTTTAGTGTGTATGTTTTCAAGGTATATGACGGACAGAAAAAATGTTTACACACAAAACAAAATAGTGAATCGCTTCCCGTTGTTTTATTACATTCATTGAAATACTGAATTTCCTAGACGGTAGGGCATATTTAGGTAAATCAATGTTGCAGAAACGAAGAATAATGTATATATGACCCGATCGCTGCGCGATATATTAAAATTTATCCGGAAAAGCGAGTGTGTATTATGATTCTGTAACTCTATCCTTCTATGTTATGACGTCGCGCACACTACTGATGTCATTTCGAAAAAATGCCGACAGCTTCATTAAAAGAGCAATCTCTATTTGTTTTACATATATTAAATATGAAGTGTTATATATCACTGCAAAGGCCATTGTTTTCTTTTTGGAGTGCTGATAACACTATCAATAGCACTGGGATTTTGTAATTGATAAAACATGCGAACTACTGAAATTAACGCAAACAATTTTGATGTCCCACGTTACATTTCCTTCTCTATAGTAACGAATAAATGCTGATATTTACGTTAATTTACTTTGCGGGATTTTTTATGAAATCTTGATATTCTTTAAATGAAGTCTGTTCCGTTCCATGACGTATGTTGTATGTTTCGTTTGAAAAAACAAAAAAGGCATGAAAATGAAAAGCGGCTGAAATGTCCCAAGGAACGAAATTACAAGTAAATGTGTTTAGTAACCATTGTTTAGTTGTTATGTACTTGAGTAAATACAGTAAAAGTATACTAATAAAAATAGTTTTTTTCTTAATGTTTTTACATGATTTTAAAGGGGGTAAAACGCGGCATGTTTGCAGATCGAAAAACGCTCTGTCCTAAAAAATGTCACACTCTTTAAAAATCGCATTTTTGCTGTAGGTCTGTATTTTACGTCAATAAAATTATTGTTTGAGTTTGTTTAATTAACGAAATACTTTAACTAAAAAAATAGTTTTTTTTAGCAGATTATTTTGATATATGGCTTTTATTACAAAGAACGATAAATTATCTCTGTTATTGAAAAACAGTTGTCCGACACTTTGTCCCATCTATACCTTTTTTAGCAACATTACGCGTTAAACAACAAGGTGCGTTAACTATCATTATATGATTTAGTATTGATCAATATCAATAGCATTCATTTTGCTTTTCTTACCTGTACTGTTCTTGAAAAGATGCAAAATCTTTAATTTTATTTTGATATAAAATGTCCATTTTATAACTATTAAGCAAATATGAACGTCCAAGAAATATATGACGACAATAGAAATTTAAAAAATCCAGTTTCATGCATATATGGAACCATTCAAATAGTAGATAATATTACTATTACCTCCCTTTAAATACAATGTATGTAAAAATATACTTTTTATATTGTATAATGTAAAACAGTAGCTTGGAAACACTGCTTAGAAGTGTTTATATTAAACATAAAAACAATGTGGAATTTACGAGTTAAAAATACGGTATACAATTGTAATACTTAAAAGTCGATGTTCACGCACATGCTAAATTATCGATGATTCTTTTTGTCGACTCATATGGTAGGGGGACTATAATCCTTAGAACACCACCACCAAATTATCGCTAATGTATCCCATCGTGCAAATGTCTGAAACGATTTGTTTTATTTTTGTCTGGCCAGAAAAACTATGGAAAAAACAGCCCATTATCTTGATGAAAAAGATCGCGCAAAATGATATTCAAAAAAAAGAGGAAAACATGAGACTAGATTAGAAACAACTCTCGGTTCGCATAAAAAAACTTAAAGTCCCGTTTGAAAAAAAAATACAAAAAAACAAAGACTCAGTGAGAAAAAGAACACAAAGAGAAGTGCTTCAGAAACAAAGGAAAATGGCAAAGAAGAAAACAGAAATACTGGACTTCCTAAGACGCCATCAAAACGAATTTCAATTATGACGAATTTGGCGAATTTACATTTGTTACAGAAATTTGTAAAACAACTAACCGAAAATTATTTGATTAGCAGCCCGGATGATCAATCTGATTGTGTACATTACTTTATTTTCATAATTGTTCGACTATATCTTTGAATCAAATATACGAGAGGTGCCCCACTTATAATTGAACACTTTTGTTTAAGATGTTTTTATTCATCGGAAGTGATTATCATAAAAAATGCGTGATTTAATGATGTGAAACTGTCATTTAGAACGTATGCATTTAAATATAATATCCAATTTCACGCGGTTCTTTTTAAATTACATTTTGAATAAGGTGTACATTATTTTGTAATTTTAAACCTATATGTTGCTGTTGCCGTGGAGTTTTACCTTAAACCAGATAATTGCACTAAATGCATATCATAATTGTTTAAACTGTGTTAATAATTTAAATATGATCGTATGTTTCATTTTAAGACAAAAATATAGATGCTGAATTAAAAGCTCGACTTTTTATCGCAATATTAAAACATTGACAGATAATAGGATAATAGGAAAGTTTGCTCGTATGTTACTGATAATTTTATAAATTAACCAAAATAACTATTTTTAATCATATTTTGTGATATAAAAACATGAACAGTTATTGTTGATGTATATCATATATGTATATTATATACCTTATAAAGATATCTTTGGTAAAAAAATATATTCTTTTATCATTATTTGCAAATATGTGTGTTTTGCCCCTAAATTTTAAGTTATATATTTTTCTATCTTTTCTTTTGAGAACTTTTTTTTATAGTGAAGGAAGTCACAAAAATGCCTGCAGTTAATGTTTTGAACTAGAAGCTTTCGTAAATTTAATCATTTTCATAGTTGAATTTCATGTTAATTTTCGCTAAAATCCTGAAATTCGACAAATTAAAAAAAAATGCATATTACACTTTTCTACGTTCAGACATGGACATATCGGAATACTATAACCTTTAACGATATTTTAAAAGCATTTGTGTTGAAATTTGTATTGCAGTTATTTTTATAATTGTCGATTTTTGCTTCGAAATGTCATTCTCTACCCCTTTTCAAAATGCGGATGCAGCAACATTAGGAAGCACATAATAGTGCATGTCATAATGTTTCATATCGAAGGAATCATTAGACTTGACATTACAATCAACATATTCGGCGAGAATTTCAAGATAGTTTATTCAGTTACACAATAATAGTGTTCAAATATAATTGGGGCACCTCTCGTATATAAAACAGTAATATATGTATACAAATCTTAAAACATTAGAAGTATAATGGTATTTTCAATTATTCTGAATCCATGCCACATCAACACATATGTTACAAGTATTGCACTTATCTAGGGTGACCTAGGGTATTGGTCGAAATTCAGGTCGAGTACCATTAATATTTTGAAAATCTACAGTAGTGATATGGAATTAGCATTTTCCTGGTCATTTGTGCTCATCTATGACTGAAACTTTCACATATACATGAAAAGGCATTTTTACATCTGAATATATCTTAAAAAGGATCTTTAAGAAATAATTATTGAGAAAACTGTGAGAAAACTGCTGCAAATAATAAAATCATATTAAGGGTTACTCCTTAAAATATTTGATTTTCCAGGTAAAGTATTAGTCTCTTGTTTTAATTTTGACATTTGTTTGATATGTGTGATTGTTTTACAAGCCACTAGCTGTAAAATAAAGCTAACGTTATGCTTATATTTGTATTGGTTCTGAAAATGTAATTAATTTTTACATTGGTATCAAGTAAAATTTCAGCTAATTCCTGCAATATGAAAGAGTATGATAATGGACCTTTGGAAACGGCCGAACACGACACATACCAACATTACTGCATTCTCGGTTTGATTGAGACTGTTCATGAACGGTAGTGAAATATTCTAGCTACCACTCACGCCCTCTAGCCCCGGGTTGAGCAGAACTCATTATTCATAAAATCAATAGTACATAATTTTTAACCATCCCGCAGATGGCATGCATATGGCGGTGGACATAGAGAGTTTCCTCCCCCCATGTCCAGCGGCGTATGGTCCCTGCATTCTAACAAAAATACTATGCACCGAAGAGCGAAATAAACAAAATGGAATTTAGTTGGGAAGCCAGCGGTTATGAAGCCTGCATATCACAAGTAACAGCCAAAAAGACTAAATTAAAAAGCAGACAACATATCCTTTTGAGTGGTTTAAACAATACCCAGAGCCTTTTATCGGCCGGAGTAGTGGAACCACCGAATCGAAAATTAAGTAAGAAAACAAAAGAAATTGAAAATGTACCACCGATCACTAAATATAAATATCGCTCAGCGATCTTCAAAGATCAAAATGAATAACAGTACTGATTGCAGCGTTTTGAACTCGTCTTTTTTTTTTACTCATTTTGATATTTAATATAGTTAATCAATAAAGCCTTATAAGGCTAGGTATTCATTTGTTTACTTTAATAATATGTCTATAAATATATACTATTTTGTTTTGTATATGTAATATTTTATAACAATGTTAAATGTCACATTAATAAAATAAAATAAAAAAATAAAAAATGATTACGAAATCGTCAATGTCGCGTTTGCTATAAAAAGACTTCTAGATACGTATGATGGTATTTGCTTATTGTCAGATGTCTTCGTCATTATTTAAAACGCGGTGATAAATAATTACCATATCTTCGTATCAGACCCGAAACAGATATATGACTGATATTAAAACCCACACCCTGCCTATATAAATATCCTAACCTGATATATAAAAATACAACGTTTTATCATGCTAAATGACCTGACTTTACCCTTTAACACCAATGTACTCGAGTTGCAACGCCACTAATTATACCCATACGACGCCCAAATTGCTTCTTCTCTATATTATAAAAAAGTACCGTTTAAAGAATATATATCTACTATACATAAGAACAAAAGTACTTCACACACATAATATGAAACAACAAAGTTGTTCGAGTAAATGAATTGAGTTGAATCGCAACTCTTACGGCGAACTCACACAATCAGGTGATGTGACGCCGACAAGAAGGAACATTCAAGGTGATGTGACGCCGACAAGAAAGGAACATTCCAGGTGGTGTGACGCCGACAAGAATTAACATTCCAGGCCCCAAATTCTCGAAACTATTGAGTTCAAATCTCAAGCTCAGCTATAAAATAAAAAAACTTACTTAAATGGTCTTGCAGTTACTTGAAAATTTACACAAATAAAGATAAGCAAATATTACAACTGCTGCTAAAACATTTGCAAATGAAAACACTCATTGGAAACACTTATTAGCCTATAAGAAATATTGAGTTCTGAGCTTGAAGCATGGGAATTTTTGGCTCTGAGCAAGTTTCAGAGAATATGGGGCCTAGACCCATCTAACCATATACATCGCGAAGAAAAATGTGCAGAATGGGTTGGTTATTATAGAGCATTCACACACCTCCGAACTAATGAGTTGATGCAAATGCTGTTTTTAGACACTCCATGTGTTC